>CM046362.1:21629736-21650109 GCA_025413025.1 Ficus hispida | reverse complement strand
ATAGAAAGAGTGAGCTTATGCTCTTACAAACCCATAATTGAAATACATTTAGATCCTTAATCAAAACTTAATAGAATACTTAGGGATTAAGAGGATTACCTCTAGGTCTTGAATGATGGATCTACACCTTAGATTGGGAAATTTTCTTCCTCACCTCACTCACACACAACCGACCACTAGCTCTACTTCTCTCTTTCTTTTTTTTTTTTTTTGGCTCCTAAGGGTGAGAGGGAGAGTTGAGAATGAAGTTAAAATTTTTTGGGATTCAACTAAATGGTCCAAACTCTACCTCATATCACCTATTTATAGGTGAAAAATACCTAACTTTCCTATAATTATTTTTATTCTTAAAATTACATATTAGGGCTAAAATCAAAATATTTACTCAATACCCCCTTAGGTGTAATAACCGAAAATTATACGGACTCATGATTTCCTTGTACATAAGAAATCTATGCTCGTATTATGTGTTTTTGTAATGTTTCATGAAAATTATGAATATCAATACGAAATTCATAATTTATTAGTTCTCATTTAATAGCTATGAGACTCAATAAGCAATTTGCTTAGCCAAGCAAGTAACCTTTTTAGTAAAAAGGGGTACAAAAATGTTATGATTTTATGTTGGTCAAAGCTTGACCAAGAAAGTCAACGAAAGTCAATGTTGACCAAGGAAGTCAAGGTTGACCCGATAGGTCAAAGATTGACTGGAAAAGTCAACTATGTGACGATAATGAAGTATGATGAGTGTTATAGGAAGCATACTGCGAAAAACCATTTTTTCTGATAAAATGGATCATGTTATTTTTAAAACCACCATAGAATATAATCAAGCACATTAAGTAGGTAATTAAGGGCCTAAGAGTTCTAAGCGAAAAGAGAATTTTTCATACAATCCATTTTTAAAACAGATAAATTTTGGACTGCAAAATATATTACAGTACTGTGTATTAGTGAACACAGTATTAGAAATATCTGTGTAGCTCAAAAATGGATTGCATATTGAAGAAAAGAGCCAAACAAGGCCTTATGGTGATGACATCACCTTATCCACAAAGTATGACATCATACTTGAATTTTGGAATTAAAGGAAATTAGAAGAATTCTTTGGAAGGTTCTAGACACTTCATGGCCGGCCACCTAGCATGCTTTTTGTGCAAAATTGTGATTTTTGAAGGACTAAACTAGCAATTTTGCAAAGTTTCAAATGCCTATAAATAGGTGAGCCATTTGTTCACAAAAAAATCAGAAAATTTGGCTAGATGCTGTCTAATTCTCAGCTCCAAAAACCGACCTTGATCAGCCAAGAAAAAACAAAACAAAAAACCAAAATCGAAGTGTGAGAATTAGTGGGTAAGATTCGGATTTCACTTAGAAACCAAGGAAAAGAGTTGGAAAATTTTTGGAGACCCATTTGGCCAAGGGTGCCGAACTGTAGGGAGCTGGAAAAGGGTGAGAAAAACTGATTGGGAACAAGGGGGAGTGGTCAGATTTTTGGTGAAAATCAGCAGCCAAAAGAAACCAAAACTTTCGGGTAGGCTAGGGGGAGGCCGAATTCACCAAGGAGCCAAGGAAAGGAGAAAATTCTTGGAACCAAACCCTAACCATTCTTAGGGTCAAGAAAGATATCTCCCATGGCCTTAAGCTTTTTCAATTTGGTTTAATTTGAAATTTAATTGTATTTCAAGTTGATGGTTGTAAGAGCATAAGCTCTAAGTTTATTTTTGGCCTAGCTAGATTATGTGCTTGATTAGGAATTTAAGGGTGGTTTGATTTATGATTTTGAGCTATGATTTGAATTATGTTTATGTTGGTTGATTAATAGGGTTGCATGATAGAATATTTAGTGAGTTATATGTTCCCCTAAATCTGTTTATGCTTGTTGTAAAAAGTATGTTAGGGTGCTAGAATGAATGTGCATGCCAATGGTTTGATGAAAAGCCAAAACCAATGCAAACCCTAAACCTATATGCTGTAATTTTGTGATTAACTTGCATGAATGTGTTTGGGCTTCATGTAAGTTAAATTGGGACGTTAGAAAAATGTTGTATGTTGATTCTAGGCTCCCGCTATGGTCGGTTAAGGTAGTGTGCACGAATTAGGGCGAGAAACCAATAAAGGAATGAAAACTGCCAATTCGGGTTCAAACTGGCCAGTTTTCTGGAAAGCCAGTTTTGGGGCCCTTAGAGGCTGATTTTGGGAAAACTTAAAACACGAAAGTTGTAGAGTAGGGTTTTTCCTAGAAGACAGCTTGAACAGTTTTCAAAAATAAGGCTCCAATGGCCTTCGTTTTTATGAAAACCCGAGCCTGACTGGGCACAGACCCTATGCACTGCCAGGCGAGTTCAACAGGGCAAATGAGTGGGTTGGAGACCGATTTGTGTAAGAACTAGAATTTTACAACGTCACAATTTCTTGTATAGAAATTTAAACTGTACCATGAAGGTATTTATGAAAAGCCCGGTTTAGGGTTTTTATTCAGAATTATGAGTTTTTATGTTTGTAAAAGACTAAAAAATGATTGCTTAGTTAAGCATACGACCTTTTGAGGAAAAAGGTATGAAAACGCCATGATTTTTACGAAAGTCAAAGTTTGACCCGAAAGTCAAAGTTGACCCGAAAGTCAACGTTTGACCGAAAATCGTCAAGTTGACCAAATAAGTTCATGTTGCCAGGATAAGCAACATTTGACCTAAGAAAGCCAAAAATTTGCTAGAAAGATCAATTCTTTGACGATATCAAAGAATGGTAAGCAGTATAGGAAGTATACTGCGGAAAACCCATTTTTCAGATAAAATGGTTTGAGTTAGATTCAAAACCACCATAGAAAAATCAAGCACACTAAATAGGAAATTAAAAGCCAAAAGGCTAGAAACGAAAAGACAATTCTTCGTATGGCCTATTATTAGACAGATAAATTTTGGACTGTATTTTATTAATTGGTACTGTGAATCAAAGACCACAGTACCAACCATATCTGTTTGGTATTAAAGTATACTGTTTAATCAAGAATGAGGCCAAACAAGGGTTTAATGATGTCACATAGCTTTTTAATTATGACATCATTAATTTGATTTAATGAAAATTTTGGAAAGAATTAGTTGGTTCTAGACTTGGAATGGCCGGCCACCTCACCCCCTTTTTGTGCAAATTGGCTAACTTTGAGGGACTATTTTGCAATTTTGAAAAGTTCAAATTTGCCTATAAATAGGAGTGCATTCTATTCACAAAAATGTGAAAATTTAGGCAAACTTTGGCCAAATTTCAGCACAAAATCCGACCATATTAGGAGCTGCCAAAGAGAAAGAAAAAGTTTGGGGAACCAAGAATTTAGTCCTAGGAGGGTTCGGTTTGCACTAGGAATCAAGCTAGAAAGCTGAAAAAAAATTTTGGAGCCAAACTAGCCATAGTGGCCGGTTGTGTGGCTGCTGCAAGGGGGGCGAAATTTTGAGGTGGAAAACTAGTGAGGAAGTGGCTGATTGCTGTGAAACTTGGCTGGAAACTTGGTTGGTGCATGCACTAGGAGGCTGGAAAATTTCAAGCTCATTAGGTGGAGCTAGGGCCGGCTGCACCAAGGAGAAAGGAAGGGAGAAAGATCGAGCCAACCAAACCCATTTCCACTCGGATTAAGGTAAAATTCGTTTGGCACTTAAATCTCTCAATTCAAGTTCTAAATTGGAGATTTAAATGTATTACAAGCTATTTTGTAATGAGCATAAGCTCAATTTAATTTTCTGATTTAGGTCAGATTTTTAAGTGTGCTTGATTGGGTATTAAGGGTGGTTGATTTAGTAGTTTAGGCAATGTTTTGATTATGTTTATGATTGTTAATGATTAGGGTTGCATGATAGAAAGTTTAGTAAGTTATATGTTCCCCAAAATCTGATTATGCTTGCTGTAAAAATTTAGTTAGGATGCTAGAATGATCATGCATACAAATGGTTTGATGATTAGCCAAAACCATGCAAACCCTAAAACCTATAAGCTGCCATTTTGTGATTGACTTGCATGGACGGGTTTAAATTGCATGCAAGTTAAATTGGGACATTCGAAAAACGCTGAATGTTGATTCTAGGCTCCCGCTGAGTTCGGTTGAGGTAGTGTGCACGAATTAGGACGAGAAACCAAGAAAATACCGAAAACTGCCAATTCGGGTTAGATCTGCCCAGTTTTCTGGAAACCGAAATTTGAGGCCCTTATAGGCTGATTTTGGAAAAACGTAAAACACAAAAGTTGTAGAGTAGGGTTTTTACTGTGGGACAGCGTGGACAGTTTTTAAAAATAAGGCTCCAATGGCCTTTGTTTTTAAGAAAAACCGAGCCTGACCATGCCCAGACCCTAAGCACGGCCAGGTGAGTTTAACAGGGCAAACGAACGGGTTAGAGACCGATTTGGGTCTCAAGTTCAAAACGAAAGTTTTAGGATTTTTAATGCTTTAAAACTTTCATGAAGAAAACTTTTTCAAATTCTGCTTCGATTTTTAAATATAAAATTGGATTTCAAAACTGTGCAGTGAACAAGAAATTCCTGCACAGGAATGTTTAAAACAGTGCAGGAAAAGGACGTTTCTGCATATCCACTGACTAATTCTCAGTGAAAAACTGTTCCAAAGGCAGTTTCTGCTTTTAATAATTTTTACAAAGACCCGTTCTACGTTTTTTAACAAATGCTCTTAAAACCCTAAGTTTTTCCAAAGAAAAGGAAGAGTTTTTTAAGCACGTTTAAATGAACCATAATCGGAAAAGGTTCCGCGTTATTGGTTTGGGCCCTAAGCCCAAGGGTTATCCAACGTAACCCAATATAATAGTAAAAATGACTAGTCGGGCCTAAAATCTCAGGTTATCGGAAATAACCCTTTGAGTTGTTTATTAGAAGGCATAGGCCCAAGATTTAAAAACAGTAGTCCAACACTACTAAAGATGGCTGTTTAGCCAAGGTTACTTGGTGTAACCAATCAAAGTACACGTTAAGTGTAGTAAACCCTAAACCTTAGGGGTATCCGCGATACAGAGGAAGTATCCGGGTTTGTTTAAAAAAAAGGGGGAAACATATAACTATGACTAGGCATGAATGTTGGTTTGATTACCAACATTCCGTAAGAACTAAATTCTTACTCTGTGTCCTCTGATGTAGCAGGAGATAGCCTGCTGAGGCATCCTGAATTGGATCAACATACCTCGGGACATAGTACTAAAGGTAAGTACAACTCCGCCTACAGCATAGGCTTTTGTTGTATACTTGCCAAGTATGTTTGATATTTACGATGAAATGATGTTATGTTTACGATATGACTATGTTAAGTTCATAAGCATGAGATTATGACATGATGTTAAGATATGAGCATGAGTTATGAATAGTGACATCACAAAGCATGTTCACTAATAAGAACAAGTATGAGTTCATGAAAAGTAAGTATGATGGCAAGCAAGCTTGCCTGTGTCGTACCGACCCGCGTCAGGTCGGGTTGAGCTATGGCAAGAGTAAGTCCATAGAGCGCGCCCGGTACGTACACTTATGATAAGGGGCCCATAAGTAAGATAAGTTAAGAATGAATACGATGGCATAATAAGAGCATAATTGGTTCATGCATATATTATGCGATGATGTGACATGATATGTATGTTATGTATGAGTTAAGTATGATGTGTATGCTATGAAAAGTTATGTATGATGAGTTATGTTTATGTTTAATTGTCGCGGATATGTATGTTGTACTTGCTGAGCGAAAGCTCACGTGACTTACGTCTATGCTGTAGGTAAGCAACCTACTGGCAACTGATGGTGCAAGGTGGCGAGCGAGGCAGGGCGAGCTGTGGAATGTGGGGATGATAACCGCTTCGCGTTTTGATTTTTATTATGTAAATTAAATCGTATGCAAACATACTTACATATGTTATACATTTCACGTATCCGCATTATAAAAAAAAAAAAAAATATTTCCGCTGCTTACGTTACGCCTATTAATTAAGTATGCATGTATGTATGTATGGTAACGGCCTGTGATAGGCGGGTCGTTACAATTTGGGTCTCGAGTTAAACACAAAAGTTTTAGGGTTTTTCAAGCTTTAAAACTTTTATGAAGAAAACTTTTTCAAATTCGGCTTTGATTTTTAAATAGAAAATTTGATTTCAAAACTGTGCAGTGAACAGGAAATTCCTGCGCAGGGTTTTCTAAAACAGTGCAGAAAAAAGGACATTTCTACAACTACACTGATTAATTCACAGTAAGAAACTGTTCCAAAGGCAGTTTCTATTTTTAATAATTTTTACAAAGATCCACTCATAAGATTTCAAGTTTTATAAAGATTTTGAGGAAAAGTGAAGTTAAAACTCTAAGTTTTCCAAAAGTAAAGAAAAGGTTTTGAACAAGTTTTGATGAACAATAACCGGGAGGGCACCGAGTTATTGGTTTGGGCCCGAAGCCCAAGGGTTATCCAACGTAACCCAATAGAATATTACGTATGACTAGTCGGGCCTAAAAACCAGGGTTACTTAAGAGTAACCTAATAGGATGTAGTTTTTTAGGAAAAGCTTAGGCCCAAGATCAGGATTAGTAACCTAAAACTATTATGGAAGGCTTAAGTAGCCAAGGTTACTTTAAGTAACATATCAAGTTATGATTTTAAGTATGATAAGCCCTAAGTCTTAGGGTTATCAATGATACTCGGTAAGTATCAAACAATGTTTTAGGGGGACATATAAGCCTAATTAAGTATGAATGTCGGTTTGGTTACCAACATTCTATAAGTACAGAATTCTTACCTTATGCCCTTTGGATTAGCAGGAGATAGTCTGCCACAGTATCCTGACTTGGATCAGAACATCTTTGGACATAGTATTCGAGGTAAGTACAAACCTCACCTACAGTATGGAAAATAGTAATCTATTTTCAAGTATATGACCTGATTACATGTTATTCCAAGTTATGCCATGTTATGTTATGCCATGTGATGCCATGTTATGATACGATAAGCCATGTTAAGTCATGTTAAGCCATGATTCATCAAGTTATGCCATGTCTAGTTTCATGTGCATCATGATTATTAAGATCACATGTAAGGATTCTTAGTCTTGGAAATATAACAAGACTAAGACTAAACCAAGACAAGTAAGGTGTCGTACCAACCTCTTGTTGATGCAGGAGGATCATGTATGTTTCAAGTTATAATTATCAACCTTCCGTTGATGCGTGAAGGTCATGTTCATGTTTTCCAGAATGGTTAAGGGCCTTGCAAACCCTGACGTTCTGAGACTTGCGCGCTTTTGGTACGTACACTAGGGGCCCACATATTAAACAAGATAATAAGTTCAAGTCAATAATTGGTTATAAAAGACTCATAATTAATTCATGCATGAGTTGCACGACATTGTTATATCTTGTGAGATTATGTTTGTACTTGCTGAGCGAAAGCTCATCAGTATATTTCATACTGTAGGTAAGAGGCCTGCAGCTTAATTGGTGGGCCAGGTGGATGATGCGGCGGGTGAAGGGCGGTGTGGGATACCACTACGCAAAATCTTCCGCGAAGTTATGATAAGTTTAAATTTATATATATTTTAAAGACAGTTATGTTGTATAAAAATTATAAGGATTTAAAGACTCGAACAATTTTGTAAGAAGTATGTATGTTTTTATCTTAGTATGTATGTATGATAAGTTTCCATATGAGTAACTCTATTTTATACGTAAGTTTGAAAAAAAATAAAAAATTTATTCTCGATTTTCCAAGCAAGTTTAAGCAGTGTTATAAGTCAAAGTATGTATGGTAACTGCCCTACGTAGGTTGGGGCGTTACATTAGGTGGCCGGCCATGAGGAGCAATTCTAGGTCAAAAATCTCTTCAAAGTTATCCACTAAATTATCCAATAAAAATAAATCCTTCTAATATCCAAAAATCCCACAATTTACATATTTATCTTTACTTACTTGGCTCCAAGTAATGTCATGTTTGGCATTCCCTCCCAATACACAGTCCACTTTTCTAATAATCTAGATAGTACTAATACTGTTTTAACTATAAATATTATTGTCATACTGAACTGTATTCCAGAATTCATCTGTATTTAACTGGATTGCGTATGGATTTTTTTTAGTACTTGAAACTACTTAGCCCTCATTCCTCAAAATATTACTCATGATTTTTCTAAAGCAATCTCATACCTTATTCTTAACTCTGCATCTGTAATGACGGTCATCTGCAGTATAATTTCAATATTTCTTAGGACTTCAAGCTACTTAGTCCTTATTGCTCAAAATATTGTTTGTGATTTTTCTAAAGTGGTCTAGTACCTTATTCTCACTTTTTCATTCGTAATGACGGTTTATCATAGTATAATTTCCATACTGTTTATTATACTGCAGTCCCATCTATACACTAAACCATCCTGGTCAAACTTTGACTAGAATAAAATCATAAATCTTTAATTTGCTTTTTTCATCAGAATGCCTCATGCTTAGCTAAGTAAACTTTTATTGAGTCTTAAGGACTCAGATATATTCTGATTACATCAGATAAGGTAATTCACATAAGCATTCATATTCCTTAAAGAGAAAATCATGAATTAGTAAAAAAGGTGGCTATTACAAAGGAAATAAAAATAATAGGCCTAAGTTACTTGAAAATATGGTAACAATTATATGACAAATAGTAATTGGATAATATACCGATTTATTATATTGGGCTTTGTATTTATGATAATCCATGGTAGTCGGATAGGATGCAAATTTGTTATGATAAGGTTTGTATCCATGATCACTAATGATAATCAGATTGGATACCAATATGGTATGTTATGGTTTTTTAAGTTATGTGATAGAATTATTCTTACGCCTGGTTTGAAAATAGAATTATAACCTGTTGTCATACCTTGTTGGGATGACAGACTGAGAGCTTAGGATAACTTATAACTCCGCCTACAATATAGTCAAAATATTTTACTGCTTTGCATGTTTTTCAAAACTCATATATTAATGTATGTGATGCATATGTTTTATGTTCAATAATTGTGGCATCATGAAAGCATGTTCACTAATGATAAATCACATGATAAGAATATGATCAAGTTTCAAGTAAAAAACTATTTTCGAGAAACTATTTTCAAGTAAGAAATTGTTTTCAAGTTTAATGGTAAGAAAGTTTCCTCGTGTCGTACCGATCTGCCACAAGGGTGGGTTTGGTCCATGGTTTGAGTTGGATTAGGTTGGCCGCCCCAATCATTCTATGGTTACGTGCCACGGTAGGTACACTCATGTTATGTAAGGAACCAAAAAATATGCTAACATAAGAAAGCATAATTGATTCATAAGAAAACATAATTAGTTCATGCATTCTTTTACTAGAAAGTTTTGCGGAAGAAAAGTTGTACTTGCTAGGGCGAAAGCTCATAACTTATATTTCTACTGTAGGTAAGCAACCTACCAGTGATGTATGATACAAAACTGTGGAGGATGGCACGGCAGGCTGTGAAACTTTGGGTTGGACACTGTCACGTGTTTTGAAAAAATATTTGTATTATGTTATGTTAATTTAACAATACAGGTATCTAGTATTTAATATAATTTGCAAATGTGTTAAAATGTTTTGAAACGTCAATACTTGATTAAACATGTATACCTATATATAAGTATAAGGTTAGAATGAGTTTTAAAAAAAAAATTCAGTATTTTCTAAGGTTAAGTAAGTAAAATAAGTATGGTAACGGCCTATGTAAGGCGGGTCGTTACAATCAGGAATCAGAGTACCGGAATCTGTTGAGCTATCAATAGGAACTCTGCAAGAAACATTATCTGAAACTAGAGCAAGTGCTTGTGAAACAGATGGTGAGACTGTGTTAATGTAAAGAGTGAAAGGATCGATATGTATGAGATTAGACTTGGTCAGATTATGAGAACTAGTAGGAATATAAAAGAATAATATATGTTCAAGAAACACAACATGACGAGAGACATATACTTTTTGACTAACTGGATCAAAACAATGATATCCTTTTTGACCAGCACCATAACCCAGAAAGACATATATAATAGACTGCGATGACAATTTACTATGCTCGACATGAGGACGAAGGATAAAACAGGTGGAACCAAAAAGACGAAAGGAAGAATAATCATGAGCATATCCATACAACTTTTCAAATGGTGACAGACCTGAATTATATGAGATAGGAATCCTATTAATCAAATAAGCAGTAGTAAGAATTGCTTCTCCCCAAAATTCACTAGGAACACTAGAAGACAATGAAAGAGAACGAGTAGTTTCAACCAGATGCCTATGTTTCCTTTCGGTAAGACCATTTGTTTGGGAGTATATGTACAAGAAGTTTGGTGAATGGTTCCATCAGAGGCAAGTAAATTAGAAAAATCATTAGAAGTATTCTCCTCCCAAATCACAACAAAAACACTTTATGACAGCCGAATGTTAAATTTTTACAAGAGCTTGGAAAGTATTAAAAATACTAAGAAAATCATAACGACGTTTCATAAGATAAACCGAATAAAATCAAGTGCAATCATCAATGAAAGAAACATAGTATCATGACACCCCTTTGTGATAACCGGAGAAGGTTCCCATATATCAGAATGAACAAGATCAAATAGAGCAAGAGAAAATGAAATACTTTTATAAAATGGTAAAGTAAAATATTTTGCCAGTTTGCAACCACTACAATCAGAAAATATCATGAGGTTTTAATTTCCTAATGCTCCTATAGAAGCTAAATACTGTAAATGAGATGCCAAAATATGACCAAGACAAGAATGTCATAAATAAAAATAAAAAAAAGAATGACTCAAACGAAAAGATGATAGATCCACACTAGAAGTTGCAACTTCTGGTACTTTGAGCCAATCTAAAATATAAAGTCCGCCTTGCTTATGACATGTCCTAATAAGCTTCTGAGATTTCGGATCCTGCACATAATAAGTGGAAGAAGAAAAAGAGACTAAATATCCTAACTTATACAATTGACCAACAAAAACAAGATTTAAAGTAAGACTAGGAATGTGATAAATATCTGAAAGAGACAGAAAACATGTGACAATTGAACCAACACCTACTAATGACATACAAATACCATCAGCAGTCATAACTGACATAGAGGAATTGAGAGATAAAGAAACAAAGAATGATAGATCAGGTAACATATGATGAGAAGCTCCAGATTCTAGGACCCACAAGGAAGAAGATATACTAAAGGACGAGAGGATGACAAACCTATATGAGAGGATTCAGATATAGCTTGTGACTGTGTAGCAAGGAACTTCTGAAACTGCTCGAATAACACACTGATCGGCTGAAGAGAATCATCTTTACGTCCACTCATGATGAGAAAGTAAATAAAACAAACCAATATTCAACAACAAGAAAGAACAATACTACGATACAAAATCAAACTAAGAAACAATGAAAATGTGCAGAAGCGAGTGATTGTACGGACAATCCAAAAAAGTGTACGGACGGCGGTATTGATGTCGGGGGTTATATAGACGTCGGTTCTGATGCCATATAGAAAATCAAAAAACCAATTTGGAAGCAAGAAAAAGCTAGGGTTTCTTATTCCAATCAATAAATCAAAATATTACATCAAAAGAGGTTTATATAGGCTAAATAGAAAAATATATAAAAGACTAATCTATCCTTAACTATTGAAAATAAAGAAACCTAGTAATAACAGGAAACAAGCAATAAAATAAATATAAAACTATATTATCTAATAGTCCGAACTCCACCAAAGCCTTGAGCCCCTTCCGCCGCAAGCAGTCGAGCCCCCAATGCCACCTGAGCTCCCGCTACCATTCGAGCCTCGATCTCACACTGCCACGAGGGCCTTCGACCCCCCTATCAGAGTTCTCGATAGATTGTTTCCCGAGCCCACTGTTTCGAACCACCGCAGTGAGATTCAAATTTAAGGGGAGATCTCACCCTCGCCGTCGTGTCGATGAATGTTGCAGACCATTATATCTAGCAAAAAATCTTCCCATGCTAGATTTAAAAAAATAACTGTAATGACGAGCAGGTGGGGGAGGGGGTGCAAACTCCGGCGATGGGCAATCCACAAGATCACGATCAAGATCAAGATCTCAATCCACAAGATTTTCGCCTCCAATCCATGGGTGATTCGTGAGGCCGGTGAACTTACGATTGGGCTGTGGGTGACTCACAAAGACCGTGTGTAATAACCCAAAATTTTGACGAACTTGTGATTTCCTTAGATACAAGAAAAGCCTAAGTCTGAATCATGTATGTCAACATGAAGCTCATGATCTGATTTAATTATCAGAGTATTTTGAATTCTTATAAGTATTATGAGATTCAATGATAATTTATTAAGTCAAGGATAAGACTTTTTAATGAAAAAGGCCAAACCATGAATTATGATTTTTGTTCCAGCCAATGAATGATTAGGATAAATTATGACTTGAATAGGATGGCACTGCAATGTATTTGTAACGCTCTGACCGTTCCGCGCAGGGGCGTCCTACGAGAACGTGGGCCGTTACCATGCTTGCTTAACTTAAACTTTAGTCTTAAATAATTAACCTTATAGAAAATTTCAGAATAAATTTTTTTTTCTTTAAACTTTAAAACTTTATTTTAAAATCATAACTTAAAAACATTGCATATACAACATTGTACATAATCCTTATACAACTTGATAATTTAAACAATTTGCGGAAAATCTTGCGTAGTAGTATCCCATACCGCCCTTCACTTGCTGTATCATCTCCATGGCCCACCAAGTAAAGCTGCAGGCATTTACCTATAGTATGGAATATACTGATGAGCTTTCGCCCAGCAAGTACAAACATAATCTCACAAAACACAAGAAATATTGCACAACTTATGCATGAACCAATTATGTCCAATTATGAATCTTTTATGCACTTAAACTTATTATCTTGCTTAACATGTGGGCCCTTAGTGTACGTACCAAAAGCGCGCAAGCCTCAGAACGTCAGGGTTTGCAAGGCCCTTAACAATTCTGGAAAACATGAACATAACCCTTCACGCATCAACGGAAGGTTGATTATCACTTTACCTTCACGCATCAATGAGAGGTTGATAATCATAAACTTGAACTTGTAACATACATGATCCTCCTGCATCAACAGGAGGTTGGTACGACACCTTACTTATATTGGTTTAGTCTTAGTCTTGTTATATTTCCAAGACTAAGAATCTTTACGTGTGATCTTATTAAACATGATGCACATGAGACATAAACATGGCATAGTTTGACATATCATAGCTTAACATGACTTAACATAGCTTATCGTAACCAAACATAACTCAACGTATCATAACATGGCATGACATGTCATAACATAACATGGTATAGCATAACATAACATGGCATTGCATAGCATAACATGGTATTGCATAGCATAACATGGCATTGCATAGCATAACATGGCATTAAGTCATATATTTGAAAATAGCTTTACTATTTTCCATACTGTAGGTGAGGTTTGTACTTACCTCTCGTCCTACGCTCTTGGTCTATCGTTCCATCGAGGCACAATAACATGTCATATTCCTGTTTCCAAACAGGGTGTAAGATAAAAGTTATACACCTTTTATCTTACCATAAATCATAATCGTTAAATGTTGGTGACCTAACCAACATGCGTTCATAGTCTTAGTTATATGTCTCCTCCTATACAAAATATCTTACTTGGTTACCATAAGTAACCTCATTGCTAAGCCTACATCCATACAGGTCGGGTTAGGTTACTATCCTAACCTTGGGCACATGACTTAACATTCTTGATTCATAATCTATTGGGTTATTACAAATAACCCTAAATCTTAGTTTATCATAATCTTGGTACCTTACTGGGTTATGTTGGGTAACCCTTGAGGTGATAAACCTTGGTCAAACTTAGTCAACCAAAGTCAACCTTCTAAGGTCAAACTTGGACTTTGGGGGTCAAGCCCAATAACTCGGGTATCCTTCCCGGTTATCATCCGTTATCGTCTTGCTACTTATCTTTGGCTTTAAAAAATCTATTTTTCCTTTGTCTCGGAAAATTGTTGAATTCAGCTTAACTTATAAAATTTGTTAAGAGCTGAAAACTGCCATTGGAACAGCTCTCACAGTCAAAACATTGAGGTTGGTGAAAAACACAGTTTTCCTGTATTATTTTAGAAAATCCTGTGCATGAGCAGGAATTTCCTGCTTATGTATTGTTTTTCTGAAAATCCTGTGCTGGAATTTCTGTTTCCTGCACAGTTTTTAGAATCCAATTTTTACTTTAAAATCTGTTCAGAATTTGATAAAACTTTCTTCATAAAAGTTGTAGATCTAGGATAATACTACAACTTTCATGTTTTGAGGAAAACCTAGTTCGGAATTTAACATTCTTTTATTCTTCATTGAACTCACCTGGCCATGCATAAATCCTTGACACGGTCAGGCTCGGATTTTCATAAAAACTAAGGCCTTTGGAGCCTTATTTTTAAAAACCGTACACGTAATCCTCTAGGAAAAACCATTATCTACAACTTTGTAGTTTTGAGTTTCTTCAAATTCGGCCTCTAAGGGCCTCAAATTATCATTTCTAGAACGCTGCCCAGTCTTGACCCGAGACTGGCAGTTTTGGTTCTTAAATCCGTTTCTCGTCCTAAAACGCGCACACTACCTCAACCGACCACAGCGGGAGCCTAAGATCACACATGCAATCGTTTCTAATGTTCCATTCCATCAATCACATAATCATACATTCAATCTTAAACCTATGGGGACTTATAACAAACACTTAGTAGGCATAATCAAAAATCAACAAGCATATCATCGAACATGCATCTAATAATAAACTAGAGATCACCAACCCTAATCAAGCATAATCAAACACTTTAAGCCTTGCTAGGAAGATAAAGGATGAGCTTATGCTCTTACATCCAATGCTGGAAATACACATAAACTTGCTCAAAACTCACTAAAAAGTTAAGGATTTGAGAGGATTACCTCTAACTTTTGGAGACAACCATGTTCTAGCTTGATCCTCCAAAAATTCCAGCCACTACTAGCTAGGTTCCTAGTACTTTTTTTTCTGCTTTTCTTGCTTACCCACAACCGGCCATTCAAGCCAAAAAATGGGTTTCCAAATTTTTCCACTCTTGTTTTTCTTCCTCACAAAAATTCGGCCACTAAAATTTTTTCCTCTTTGGTTTCGGTTTCTAGGGAGGTTTGGAGAAAATTGGGCAGAGTTTTGGGATGATTTTGAGCTGCCAAAACCGCCCCCTTTGAGCCCTACTTATAGGTGAAAATTACAAATTTTCACCATTTAATTTTATTTCAAAAATTGCATATTAGGACCTAAAAATAAAATATTTGCTAAGTAGTCCCTCCTAGGTGGCCGGCCATGAATGATCCTTGGTGGCCAAGAAACTTGCTCACCAAGTCTTGCTTACATCACCTTGATGACATCACATGATGACATCATCTTGCTTACATCACCTTTTCTTAAATTTGCATTTTAGTCCCTAAAAGACAAAATATTTGCCTATTACTCCTTATAGGTGGCCGGCCATTAGAATTTCCTTGGAGACAAAGTTTGCTTACATCATCATGCTTATGTCACCTTGCTTACATCATCAAGGCAATTTCTTAAAATTACACTTTGGCCCCTATGGACAAAAATATCTGCATTTTAGTCCCTTAAGTAACCGGCCATTTATGCTGGGTGTCATCCAAGGATTTTTTTCCCACTTTTCTTTAATCAATAATGATGTCATAAATCCATGATATGGTGATGACATCATAAGGCCTTGTTTGGCTTGTTACTTAATATGCAGTACATTTTTATGCTAACACAGATATTTCCAATACTGTTATTAACTAATAACAGCATTTTACACTGTACCACAGTCCAAAATTTATCTATGTAAAAATAAACTGCATAAAATTTTTCTTATTTCTTGGGACCTTTCTTGCCCTTAATTTCTAACTTGGTGTACTTGATTTTCTAGGGTGGTCTCATAGCTTATTCTTATTTATTCGACCGAAATGAAGGTTTTCACAGTATATTATCCATACTGCTTTGCCGTATCTCAGCACCTTCATCTAATTGACCTTCCTGGTCAACCTTGGACTTTTTGGTCAACTTTGACTTTTTCGGTCAAATTTTAACCAACATGAAATCATAGGATTTTCTTCCCTTTTTCCTTAAAAGGCCTTATGCTTGGCTAAGTAATCTATTATTGAGTCTCGTAACTGTTTAATCGAGAACTCAAACTTATACTATTATTCAACTGTGATCATGATTCAGAGTTAGGATTTCATTGTTCCTACGGAACTCTCAAGTCATCAAAATTTCGGGTATTACAATCTGCCCTCCTTAAAAGATTTTCGTCCTCGAAAATTCAAATAATTCTAAGTGGCTTTTCTTCAAATCCACTATCAATCCATTGTAACTTGTTCATGTTCATATTTTAATACTTTTAATAGGATCATGTCTCTTATATAGAACCATAATCTTATTTCTACATCATCATAATTCTTATCCTCATACTTTCATGCTTTCATGCATACTTTCATATCCTTATCATCATACTTTCATTCTTTCACACTGCATCGCAAGAACTATCTACATAAATTTCTTAGCAAGTATATCACATAACTTGCCATATTTGAAAAGCATATTATATCATATAGCTTTTCCATGCTTGAAAAGTATATTGTATCTTATATTTAAGATACTTTTCTTTAACTGTAATTGAGGACTCAGTGAATATATCATATTGAAAATATTTTTCTTTCAATTTAGCTGAAGCTGAGGACCCTCTGGTACAATGTTAATATTGTGCTATTAGAACCCTTTTTCTTTTCATGATGGCCCTTTCTTGGAACTTTATTCCTCAAGGTTTTCGGCCCTTTACTTTTCATGATGGCCCCTTTCTTGGAACTTTATTCCTCAAGGTTTTTTGGCCCATAACATAATATGACATAACATGAGTTGGTTCTAATAAGCATAAGATCAAGCACCATACATAAATAACTTCTTTGAATCTTCTTTTCATAGAAAACAATAATAAATAGTATTATTGAAAACATATTACTGTTCGAGTGATGCAGTGAAAGATATCCTTAAATCAACTAGCTACTTGTTAGCTAGTAGAAATTCTCTTGTGCCTTCAGCATTTCCTTTATAGCACAAAGGCATAATCATATCTCTAAGGAATATCTAAAACTTCCCATCATTGCATAATTTCATTACTTAAAGGATTGTACATAATCGACCTTGGTCAAATCATTATATGTCGACTTCAAGGTTGTTGCTATCGATCTCAACCTCATTAACTTCATTGACAGACTCATAGTCATCATCAAAAATTTTCCCGTATCTAATAATACTCTTATGGGGCAAAAGTTTCACAATCAGGAAACTTAACTTCCATGGTATTGGTCCATTCCTTAGAAGGAAAAGTCCCTTACTATCACTATACCTGAGATGAGGCGATAGGCTATATGATCTTAAAGCCTATTCTTTTCTTATTGCTATTCTAACGATCATAACTTAACTACTACAGTTGCAAGATTAGGCTCTTGCAAACATTTGGTTCGTTCGTACGAAAGGCAAACCATCTTTTAATTCTAGTTCCTTATTCCTCACATTTCATATATCCATTCTTTCCTTCATATCTTATCATGTCCTATCTTGGGAAACATCATAACGTATCATGATCTCTTCATATCACATCGTAACCTCATCCATTACATACACATCATGGTAATTTTAGGATCGCGATAACGCATCCCATAAAATTAAAAGTATCATGGGTATCATCCTTCGTGTGACCATTGGGCATATCTTAACTAATTATAATAAAAGGAAAAATAACTTAACTTACTTGGGCACTTGCAGAAACGATATGAAGCAGAGTGAAGTAGGCTGGTAGGATATCGCTCTGATACCAAACTGTAACGCCCGACCGTTCCGCGCAGGGGCGTCCTACGAGAACGTGGGCCGTTACCATGCTTGCTTAACTCAAACTTCAGTCTTAAATAATTAACCTTATAGAAAATTTCAGAATAAATTTTTTTTTTCTTTAAACTTTAAAACTTTATTTTAAAATCACAACTTAAAAACATTGCATATACAACATTGTACATAATCCTTATACAACTTGATAATTTAAACAATTTGCGAAAATATTGCGTAGTAGTATCCCATACCGCCCTTCACTTGCTGTATCATCTCCATGGCCCACCAAGTAAAGCTGCAGGCATTTACCTACAGTATGGAATATACTGATGAGCTTTCGCCCAGCAAGTACAAACATAATCTCACAAAACACAAGAAATATTGCACAACTTATGCATGAACCAATTATGTCCAATTATGAATCTTTTATGCACTTAAACTTATTATCTTGCTTAACATGTGGGCCCTTAGTGTACGTACCAAAAGCGCGCAAGCCTCAGAACGTCAGGGTTTGCAAGGCCCTTAACAATTCTGGAAAACATGAACATAACCTTCACGCATCAACGGAAGGTTGATTATCACTTTAGCCTCACGCATCAACGAGAGGTTGATAATCATAAACTTGAACTTGTAACATACAAGATCCTCCTGCATCAACAGGAGGTTGGTACGACACCTTACTTATCTTGGTTTAGTCTTAGTCTTGTTATATTTCCAAGATTAAGAATCTTTACGTGTGATCTTATTAAACATGATGCACATGAGACATAAACATGGCATAGTTTGACATATCATAGCTTAACATGACTTAACATAGCTTATCGTAACCTAACATAACTCAACGTATCATAACATGGCATGACATGGCATAAACATACATGGTATAGCATAACATAACATGGCATTGCATAGTATAACATGGCATTGCATAGCATAACATGGCATCAAGTCATATATTTGAAAATAGCTTTACTATTTTCCATACTGTATGTGAGGTTTGTACTTACCTCTCGTCCCACGCTCTTGGTCTATCGTTCCATCGAGGCACAAACATGTCATATTCCTGTTTCCAAACAGGGTGTAAGATAAAAGTTATACACCTTTTATCTTACCATAAATCATAATCGTTAAATGTTGTGACCTAACACATGCGTTCATAGTCTTAGTTATATGTCCCCTCCTATACAAAATATCTTACTTGGTTACCATAAGTAACCTCATTGCTAAGCCTACATCCATACAGGTCGGGTTAGGTTACTATCCTAACCTTGGGCACATGACTTAACATTCTTGATTATAATCTATGGGTTATTACAATAACCCTAAATCTTAGTTTATCATAATCTTGTACCTTACTGGGTTATGTTGGGTAACCCTTGAGGTGATAAACCTTGGTCAAACTTAGTCAACCAAAGTCAACCTTCTAAGGTCAAACTTGGACTTTGGGGGTCAAGCCCATAACTCGGTATCCTTCCCGGTTATCATCCTTATCGTCTTGCTACTTATTTTGGCTTTAAAAATCTATTTTTCCTTTGTCTCGGAAATTGTTGAATTCAGCTTAACTTATAAAATTTGTTAAGAGCTGAAACTGCATTGGAACAGCTCTCACAGTCAAACATTGAGGTGGTGAAAAACACAGTTTTCCTGTATATTTTAGAAAATCCTGTGCATGAGCAGGAATTTCCTGCTTATGTATTGTTTTTTCTGAAAATCCTGTGCTGGAATTTCTGTTCCTACACAGTTTTTAGAATCCAATTTTTACTTTAAATCTGTTCAGAATTTGATAAACTTTCTTCATAAAAGTTGTAGATCTCGGATTATACTAAACTTTTATGTTTTGAGGAAAACCTAGTTCGGAATTTAATGCTTTATTCTTCATTGAACTCACCTGGCCATGCATAAATCTTGACACGGTCAGGCTCGGATTTTCATAAAACTAAGGCCTTTGGAGCCTTATTTTAAAAACTGTGCACGTAATCTCTAGGAAAACCATTATCTACAACTTTGTAGTTTTGAGTTTCTTCAAATTCGGCCTCTAAGGGCCTCAAATTATCATTTCTAGAACGCTGCCCAGTCTTGACCCGAGACTGGCAGTTTTGGTTCTTAAATCCGTTTCTCGTCCTAAAACGCGCACACTACCTCAACCGACCACAGCGGGAGCCTAAGATCACATATGCAATCGTTTCTAACGTTCCATTCCATCAATCACATAATCATACATTCAATCTTAAACCTATGGGGACTTATAACAAACACTTAGTAGGCATAATCAAAAATCAACAAGCATATCATCGAGCATGCATCAAACATAAACTAGAGACCACCAACCCTAATCAAGCATAATCAAACACTTTAAGCCTTGCTAGGAAGATAAAGGATGAGCTTATGCTCTTACATCGAATGCTGGAAATACACATAAACTTGCTCAAAACTCACTAAAAGTTAAG
>CM046362.1:21488998-21629636 GCA_025413025.1 Ficus hispida | reverse complement strand
GGAACCAAAAAGACGAAAGGAAGAATAATCATGAGCATATCCATACAACTTTTCAAATGGTGACAGACCTGAATTATATGAGATAGGAATCCTATTAATCAAATAAGCAGTAGTAAGAATTGCTTCTCCCCAAAATTCACTAGGAACACTAGAAGACAATGAAAGAGAACGAGTAGTTTCAACCAGATGCCTATGTTTCCTTCGGTAAGACCATTTGTTTGGGAGTATATGTACAAGAAGTTTGGTGAATGGTTCCATCAGAGGCAAGTAAATTAGAAAAATCATTAGAAGTATTCTCCTCCCAAATCACAACAAAAACACTTTATGACAGCCGAATGTTAAATTTTTACAAGAGCTTGGAAAGTATTAAAATACTAAGAAAATCATAACGACGTTTCATAAGATAAACCGAATAAAATCAAGTGCAATCATCAATGAAAGAAACATAGTATCATGACACCCCTTTGTGATAACCGGAGAAGGTTCCCATATATCAGAATGAACAAGATCAAATAGAGCAAGAGAAAATGAAATACTTTTATAAAATGGTAAAGTAAAATATTTTGCCAGTTTGCAACCACTACAATCAGAAAATATCATGAGGTTTTAATTTCCTAATGCTCCTATAGAAGCTAAATACTGTAAATGAGATGCCAAAATATGACCAAGACAAGAATGTCATAAATAAAAATAAAAAAAAGAATGACTCAAACGAAAAGATGATAGATCCACACTAGAAGTTGCAACTTCTGGTACTTTGAGCCAATCTAAAATATAAAGTCCGCCTTGCTTATGACATGTCCTAATAAGCTTCTGAGATTTCGGATCCTGCAACATAATAAGTGGAAGAAGAAAAGAGACTAAATATCCTAACTTATACAATTGACCAACAAAACAAGATTTAAAGTAAGACTAGGAATGTGATAAATATCTGAAAGAGACAGAAAACATGTGACAATTGAACCAACACCTACTAATGACATACAAATACCATCAGCAGTCATAACTGACATAGAGGAATTGAGAGATAAAGAAACAAAGAATGATAGATCAGGTAACATATGATGAGAAGCTCCAGATTCTAGGACCCACAAGGAAGAAGATATACTAAAGGACGAGAGGATGACAAACCTATATGAGAGGATTCAGATATAGCTTGTGACTGTGTAGCAAGGAACTTCTGAAACTGCTCGAATAACACACTGATCGGCTGAAGAGAATCATCTTTACGTCCACTCATGATGAGAAAGTAAAATAAAACAAACCAATATTCAACAACAAGAAAGAACAATACTACGATACAAAATCAAACTAAGAAACAATGAAAATGTGCAGAAGCGAGTGATTGTACGGACAATCCAAAAAGTGTACGGACGGCGGTATTGATGTCGGGGGTTATATAGACGTCGGTTCTGATGCCATATAGAAAATCAAAAAACCAATTTGGAAGCAAGAAAAAGCTAGGGTTTCTTATTCCAATCAATAAATCAAAATATTACATCAAAAGAGGTTTATATAGGCTAAATAGAAAAATATATAAAAGACTAATCTATCCTTAACTATGAAAATAAAGAAACCTAGTAATAACAGGAAACAAGCAATAAAATAAATATAAAACTATATTATCTAATAGTCCGAACTCCACCAAAGCCTTGAGCCCCTTCCGCCGCAAGCAGTCGAGCCCCCAATGCCACCTGAGCTCCCGCTACCATTCGAGCCTCGATCTCACACTGCCACGAGGGCCTTCGACCCCCTATCAGAGTTCTCGATAGATTGTTTCCCGAGCCCACTGTTTCGAACCACCGCAGTGAGATTCAAATTTAAGGGGAGATCTCACCCTCGCCGTCGTGTCGATGAATGTTGCAGACCATTATATCTAGCAAAAAATCTTCCCATGCTAGATTTAAAAAAATAACTGTAATGACGAGCAGGTGGGGGAGGGGGTGCAAACTCCGGCGATGGGCAATCCACAAGATCACGATCAAGATCAAGATCTCAATCCACAAGATTTTCGCCTCCAATCCATGGGTGATTCGTGAGGCCGGTGAACTTACGATTGGGCTGTGGGTGACTCACAAAGACCGTGTGTAATAACCCAAAATTTTGACGAACTTGTGATTTCCTTAGATACAAGAAAAGCCTAAGTCTGAATCATGTATGTCAACATGAAGCTCATGATCTGATTTAATTATCAGAGTATTTTGAATTCTTATAAGTATTATGAGATTCAATGATAATTTATTAAGTCAAGGATAAGACTTTTTAATGAAAAAGGCCAAACCATGAATTATGATTTTGTTCCAGCCAATGAATGATTAGGATAAATTATGACTTGAATAGGATGGCACTGCAATGTATTTGTAACGCTCTGACCGTTCGCGCAGGGGCGTCCTACGAGAACGTGGGCCGTTACCATGCTTGCTTAACTTAAACTTTAGTCTTAAATAATTAACCTTATAGAAAATTTCAGAATAAATTTTTTTTTCTTTAAACTTTAAAACTTTATTTTAAAATCATAACTTAAAAACATTGCATATACAACATTGTACATAATCCTTATACAACTTGATAATTTAAACAATTTGCGGAAAATCTTGCGTAGTAGTATCCCATACCGCCCTTCACTTGCTGTATCATCTCCATGGCCCACCAAGTAAAGCTGCAGGCATTTACCTATAGTATGGAATATACTGATGAGCTTTCGCCCAGCAAGTACAAACATAATCTCACAAAACACAAGAAATATTGCACAACTTATGCATGAACCAATTATGTCCAATTATGAATCTTTTATGCACTTAAACTTATTATCTTGCTTAACATGTGGGCCCTTAGTGTACGTACCAAAAGCGCGCAAGCCTCAGAACGTCAGGGTTTGCAAGGCCCTTAACAATTCTGGAAAACATGAACATAACCCTTCACGCATCAACGGAAGGTTGATTATCACTTTACCTTCACGCATCAATGAGAGGTTGATAATCATAAACTTGAACTTGTAACATACATGATCCTCCTGCATCAACAGGAGGTTGGTACGACACCTTACTTATATTGGTTTAGTCTTAGTCTTGTTATATTTCCAAGACTAAGAATCTTTACGTGTGATCTTATTAAACATGATGCACATGAGACATAAACATGGCATAGTTTGACATATCATAGCTTAACATGACTTAACATAGCTTATCGTAACCAAACATAACTCAACGTATCATAACATGGCATGACATGTCATAACATAACATGGTATAGCATAACATAACATGGCATTGCATAGCATAACATGGTATTGCATAGCATAACATGGCATTGCATAGCATAACATGGCATTAAGTCATATATTTGAAAATAGCTTTACTATTTTCCATACTGTAGGTGAGGTTTGTACTTACCTCTCGTCCTACGCTCTTGGTCTATCGTTCCATCGAGGCACAATAACATGTCATATTCCTGTTTCCAAACAGGGTGTAAGATAAAAGTTATACACCTTTTATCTTACCATAAATCATAATCGTTAAATGTTGGTGACCTAACCAACATGCGTTCATAGTCTTAGTTATATGTCTCCTCCTATACAAAATATCTTACTTGGTTACCATAAGTAACCTCATTGCTAAGCCTACATCCATACAGGTCGGGTTAGGTTACTATCCTAACCTTGGGCACATGACTTAACATTCTTGATTCATAATCTATTGGGTTATTACAAATAACCCTAAATCTTAGTTTATCATAATCTTGGTACCTTACTGGGTTATGTTGGGTAACCCTTGAGGTGATAAACCTTGGTCAAACTTAGTCAACCAAAGTCAACCTTCTAAGGTCAAACTTGGACTTTGGGGGTCAAGCCCAATAACTCGGGTATCCTTCCCGGTTATCATCCGTTATCGTCTTGCTACTTATCTTTGGCTTTAAAAAATCTATTTTTCCTTTGTCTCGGAAAATTGTTGAATTCAGCTTAACTTATAAAATTTGTTAAGAGCTGAAAACTGCCATTGGAACAGCTCTCACAGTCAAAACATTGAGGTTGGTGAAAAACACAGTTTTCCTGTATTATTTTAGAAAATCCTGTGCATGAGCAGGAATTTCCTGCTTATGTATTGTTTTTCTGAAAATCCTGTGCTGGAATTTCTGTTTCCTGCACAGTTTTTAGAATCCAATTTTTACTTTAAAATCTGTTCAGAATTTGATAAAACTTTCTTCATAAAAGTTGTAGATCTAGGATAATACTACAACTTTCATGTTTTGAGGAAAACCTAGTTCGGAATTTAACATTCTTTTATTCTTCATTGAACTCACCTGGCCATGCATAAATCCTTGACACGGTCAGGCTCGGATTTTCATAAAAACTAAGGCCTTTGGAGCCTTATTTTTAAAAACCGTACACGTAATCCTCTAGGAAAAACCATTATCTACAACTTTGTAGTTTTGAGTTTCTTCAAATTCGGCCTCTAAGGGCCTCAAATTATCATTTCTAGAACGCTGCCCAGTCTTGACCCGAGACTGGCAGTTTTGGTTCTTAAATCCGTTTCTCGTCCTAAAACGCGCACACTACCTCAACCGACCACAGCGGGAGCCTAAGATCACACATGCAATCGTTTCTAATGTTCCATTCCATCAATCACATAATCATACATTCAATCTTAAACCTATGGGGACTTATAACAAACACTTAGTAGGCATAATCAAAAATCAACAAGCATATCATCGAACATGCATCTAATAATAAACTAGAGATCACCAACCCTAATCAAGCATAATCAAACACTTTAAGCCTTGCTAGGAAGATAAAGGATGAGCTTATGCTCTTACATCCAATGCTGGAAATACACATAAACTTGCTCAAAACTCACTAAAAAGTTAAGGATTTGAGAGGATTACCTCTAACTTTTGGAGACAACCATGTTCTAGCTTGATCCTCCAAAAATTCCAGCCACTACTAGCTAGGTTCCTAGTACTTTTTTTTCTGCTTTTCTTGCTTACCCACAACCGGCCATTCAAGCCAAAAAATGGGTTTCCAAATTTTTCCACTCTTGTTTTTCTTCCTCACAAAAATTCGGCCACTAAAATTTTTTCCTCTTTGGTTTCGGTTTCTAGGGAGGTTTGGAGAAAATTGGGCAGAGTTTTGGGATGATTTTGAGCTGCCAAAACCGCCCCCTTTGAGCCCTACTTATAGGTGAAAATTACAAATTTTCACCATTTAATTTTATTTCAAAAATTGCATATTAGGACCTAAAAATAAAATATTTGCTAAGTAGTCCCTCCTAGGTGGCCGGCCATGAATGATCCTTGGTGGCCAAGAAACTTGCTCACCAAGTCTTGCTTACATCACCTTGATGACATCACATGATGACATCATCTTGCTTACATCACCTTTTCTTAAATTTGCATTTTAGTCCCTAAAAGACAAAATATTTGCCTATTACTCCTTATAGGTGGCCGGCCATTAGAATTTCCTTGGAGACAAAGTTTGCTTACATCATCATGCTTATGTCACCTTGCTTACATCATCAAGGCAATTTCTTAAAATTACACTTTGGCCCCTATGGACAAAAATATCTGCATTTTAGTCCCTTAAGTAACCGGCCATTTATGCTGGGTGTCATCCAAGGATTTTTTTCCCACTTTTCTTTAATCAATAATGATGTCATAAATCCATGATATGGTGATGACATCATAAGGCCTTGTTTGGCTTGTTACTTAATATGCAGTACATTTTTATGCTAACACAGATATTTCCAATACTGTTATTAACTAATAACAGCATTTTACACTGTACCACAGTCCAAAATTTATCTATGTAAAAATAAACTGCATAAAATTTTTCTTATTTCTTGGGACCTTTCTTGCCCTTAATTTCTAACTTGGTGTACTTGATTTTCTAGGGTGGTCTCATAGCTTATTCTTATTTATTCGACCGAAATGAAGGTTTTCACAGTATATTATCCATACTGCTTTGCCGTATCTCAGCACCTTCATCTAATTGACCTTCCTGGTCAACCTTGGACTTTTTGGTCAACTTTGACTTTTTCGGTCAAATTTTAACCAACATGAAATCATAGGATTTTCTTCCCTTTTTCCTTAAAAGGCCTTATGCTTGGCTAAGTAATCTATTATTGAGTCTCGTAACTGTTTAATCGAGAACTCAAACTTATACTATTATTCAACTGTGATCATGATTCAGAGTTAGGATTTCATTGTTCCTACGGAACTCTCAAGTCATCAAAATTTCGGGTATTACAATCTGCCCTCCTTAAAAGATTTTCGTCCTCGAAAATTCAAATAATTCTAAGTGGCTTTTCTTCAAATCCACTATCAATCCATTGTAACTTGTTCATGTTCATATTTTAATACTTTTAATAGGATCATGTCTCTTATATAGAACCATAATCTTATTTCTACATCATCATAATTCTTATCCTCATACTTTCATGCTTTCATGCATACTTTCATATCCTTATCATCATACTTTCATTCTTTCACACTGCATCGCAAGAACTATCTACATAAATTTCTTAGCAAGTATATCACATAACTTGCCATATTTGAAAAGCATATTATATCATATAGCTTTTCCATGCTTGAAAAGTATATTGTATCTTATATTTAAGATACTTTTCTTTAACTGTAATTGAGGACTCAGTGAATATATCATATTGAAAATATTTTTCTTTCAATTTAGCTGAAGCTGAGGACCCTCTGGTACAATGTTAATATTGTGCTATTAGAACCCTTTTTCTTTTCATGATGGCCCCTTTCTTGGAACTTTATTCCTCAAGGTTTTCGGCCCTTTACTTTTCATGATGGCCCCTTTCTTGGAACTTTATTCCTCAAGGTTTTTTGGCCCATAACATAATATGACATAACATGAGTTGGTTCTAATAAGCATAAGATCAAGCACCATACATAAAATAACTTCTTTGAATCTTCTTTTCATAGAAAACAATAATAAATAGTATTATTGAAAACATATTACTGTTCGAGTGATGCAGTGAAAGATATCCTTAAATCAACTAGCTACTTGTTAGCTAGTAGAAATTCTCTTGTGCCTTCAGCATTTCCTTTATAGCACAAAGGCATAATCATATCTCTAAGGAATATCTAAAACTTCCCATCATTGCATAATTTTCATTACTTAAAGGATTGTACATAATCGACCTTGGTCAAATCATTATATGTCGACTTCAAGGTTGTTGCTATCGATCTCAACCTCATTAACTTCATTGACAGACTCATAGTCATCATCAAAAATTTTCCCGTATCTAATAATACTCTTATGGGGCAAAAGTTTCACAATCAGGAAACTTAACTTCCATGGTATTGGTCCATTCCTTAGAAGGAAAAGTCCCTTACTATCACTATACCTGAGATGAGGCGATAGGCTATATGATCTTAAAGCCTATTCTTTTCTTATTGCTATTCTAACGATCATAACTTAACTACTACAGTTGCAAGATTAGGCTCTTGCAAACATTTGGTTCGTTCGTACGAAAGGCAAACCATCTTTTAATTCTAGTTCCTTATTCCTCACATTTCATATATCCATTCTTTCCTTCATATCTTATCATGTCCTATCTTGGGAAACATCATAACGTATCATGATCTCTTCATATCACATCGTAACCTCATCCATTACATACACATCATGGTAATTTTAGGATCGCGATAACGCATCCCATAAAATTAAAAGTATCATGGGTATCATCCTTCGTGTGACCATTGGGCATATCTTAACTAATTATAATAAAAGGAAAAATAACTTAACTTACTTGGGCACTTGCAGAAACGATATGAAGCAGAGTGAAGTAGGCTGGTAGGATATCGCTCTGATACCAAACTGTAACGCCCCGACCGTTCCGCGCAGGGGCGTCCTACGAGAACGTGGGCCGTTACCATGCTTGCTTAACTCAAACTTCAGTCTTAAATAATTAACCTTATAGAAAATTTCAGAATAAATTTTTTTTTTCTTTAAACTTTAAAACTTTATTTTAAAATCACAACTTAAAAACATTGCATATACAACATTGTACATAATCCTTATACAACTTGATAATTTAAACAATTTGCGAAAAATATTGCGTAGTAGTATCCCATACCGCCCTTCACTTGCTGTATCATCTCCATGGCCCACCAAGTAAAGCTGCAGGCATTTACCTACAGTATGGAATATACTGATGAGCTTTCGCCCAGCAAGTACAAACATAATCTCACAAAACACAAGAAATATTGCACAACTTATGCATGAACCAATTATGTCCAATTATGAATCTTTTATGCACTTAAACTTATTATCTTGCTTAACATGTGGGCCCTTAGTGTACGTACCAAAAGCGCGCAAGCCTCAGAACGTCAGGGTTTGCAAGGCCCTTAACAATTCTGGAAAACATGAACATAACCCTTCACGCATCAACGGAAGGTTGATTATCACTTTAGCCTCACGCATCAACGAGAGGTTGATAATCATAAACTTGAACTTGTAACATACAAGATCCTCCTGCATCAACAGGAGGTTGGTACGACACCTTACTTATCTTGGTTTAGTCTTAGTCTTGTTATATTTCCAAGATTAAGAATCTTTACGTGTGATCTTATTAAACATGATGCACATGAGACATAAACATGGCATAGTTTGACATATCATAGCTTAACATGACTTAACATAGCTTATCGTAACCTAACATAACTCAACGTATCATAACATGGCATGACATGGCATAACATAACATGGTATAGCATAACATAACATGGCATTGCATAGTATAACATGGCATTGCATAGCATAACATGGCATCAAGTCATATATTTGAAAATAGCTTTACTATTTTCCATACTGTATGTGAGGTTTGTACTTACCTCTCGTCCCACGCTCTTGGTCTATCGTTCCATCGAGGCACAATAACATGTCATATTCCTGTTTCCAAACAGGGTGTAAGATAAAAGTTATACACCTTTTATCTTACCATAAATCATAATCGTTAAATGTTGGTGACCTAACCAACATGCGTTCATAGTCTTAGTTATATGTCCCCTCCTATACAAAATATCTTACTTGGTTACCATAAGTAACCTCATTGCTAAGCCTACATCCATACAGGTCGGGTTAGGTTACTATCCTAACCTTGGGCACATGACTTAACATTCTTGATTTATAATCTATTGGGTTATTACAAATAACCCTAAATCTTAGTTTATCATAATCTTGGTACCTTACTGGGTTATGTTGGGTAACCCTTGAGGTGATAAACCTTGGTCAAACTTAGTCAACCAAAGTCAACCTTCTAAGGTCAAACTTGGACTTTGGGGGTCAAGCCCAATAACTCGGGTATCCTTCCCGGTTATCATCCGTTATCGTCTTGCTACTTATCTTTGGCTTTAAAAAATCTATTTTTCCTTTGTCTCGGAAAATTGTTGAATTCAGCTTAACTTATAAAATTTGTTAAGAGCTGAAAACTGCCATTGGAACAGCTCTCACAGTCAAAACATTGAGGTTGGTGAAAAACACAGTTTTCCTGTATTATTTTAGAAAATCCTGTGCATGAGCAGGAATTTCCTGCTTATGTATTGTTTTTCTGAAAATCCTGTGCTGGAATTTCTGTTTCCTACACAGTTTTTAGAATCCAATTTTTACTTTAAAATCTGTTCAGAATTTGATAAAACTTTCTTCATAAAAGTTGTAGATCTCGGATTATACTACAACTTTTATGTTTTGAGGAAAACCTAGTTCGGAATTTAACATGCTTTTATTCTTCATTGAACTCACCTGGCCATGCATAAATCCTTGACACGGTCAGGCTCGGATTTTCATAAAAACTAAGGCCTTTGGAGCCTTATTTTTAAAAACCGTGCACGTAATCCTCTAGGAAAAACCATTATCTACAACTTTGTAGTTTTGAGTTTCTTCAAATTCGGCCTCTAAGGGCCTCAAATTATCATTTCTAGAACGCTGCCCAGTCTTGACCCGAGACTGGCAGTTTTGGTTCTTAAATCCGTTTCTCGTCCTAAAACGCGCACACTACCTCAACCGACCACAGCGGGAGCCTAAGATCACATATGCAATCGTTTCTAACGTTCCATTCCATCAATCACATAATCATACATTCAATCTTAAACCTATGGGGACTTATAACAAACACTTAGTAGGCATAATCAAAAATCAACAAGCATATCATCGAGCATGCATCAAAACATAAACTAGAGACCACCAACCCTAATCAAGCATAATCAAACACTTTAAGCCTTGCTAGGAAGATAAAGGATGAGCTTATGCTCTTACATCGAATGCTGGAAATACACATAAACTTGCTCAAAACTCACTAAAAAGTTAAGGATTTGAGAGGATTACCTCTAACTTTTGGAGACAACCATGTTCTAGCTTGATCCTCCAAAAATTCCGGCCACTACTAGCTAGGTTCCTAGTACTTTTTTTTTCTGCTTTTCTTGCTTACCCACAACCAGCCATTCAAGCCAAAAAATGGGTTTCCAAATTTTTCCACTCTTATTTTTCTTCCTCACAAAAATTCGGCCACCAAAATTTTTTCCTCTTTGGTTTCGGTTTCTAGGGAGGTTTGGAGAAAATTGGGCAGAGTTTTGGGATGATTTTGAGCTGCCAAAACCGCCCCCTTTGAGCCCTATTTATAGGTGAAAATTACAAATTTTCACCATTTAATTTTATTTCAAAAATTACATATTAGGACCTAAAAATAAAATATTTGCTAAGTAGTCTGTAACGCCCCGAACCGTCACGCGTAGGGGCGTCCTACTGCGCAGACGTGGGCCGTTACCTTACTTACTTACTTTAAAAAGCTTTCAACTTGCGGAAAAATTCGGAGTAAATTTTTTTTTTCTTTTCTTACTTACATAAAACTTAGCTTATCTTCATACATAATCATATGTGCTCACTTGAGTACCGAGCTTCCATACTCATATTGAAAGCTAACATAATCATATCGTGGACCAAACCCAACCTAGTGTGGGTCGGTACGACACGAGGCAACTTGCTTGCCGTCATCCTTGAAAACCATTCTTTAACTCGTTCTTGAAAACAATTTCTTAAAAATAGTTTTCTTCTTGAAAACAGTTTCTTGTCCATACTATCACATAACATAAAACACATCTTTCAAATGTATTTTTCAAAACATATTTTACATAGCGTAAATTCAAATCCCGTGGCAGTGTCCATCCCACATTTCACAGTATGTAGCGCCAGCCTTTACAGTCTTGAATCAAGGATTGCCAGTAGGTAGCTAACCTACAGCATGAACGTAAGTAGTGAGCTTAAGCCCAGTAAGCACAACGTTCAATCCGCAAAAACACTTTCATAAAAGAATGCATGAACCATTTATGCTTTCTTGTAAATCAATTAAACTTTTCTAAGATTATCTTGATTTCTGTTTACTTAAAGCTTACATGTCATGTGTGCACGTATCGTGGTCCATAGCTATGGAGTGGTTGGAGGCAGGCAATCCAATCCAACTCAAACCATGAAACAAACTGTTTAACATGGAGTAATTGGGGCAGCCAATCCAATTCAACCCAAACCATAGACTAAACCGTTTAAACCCGCCTTTATGGCAAGTCGGTACGACACAATGACCTTAGCTTGTCTTAAATTATATTCTTACCATGTAATTAAATATTAGTGATCATGCTACATGATGTCACTATATTAAACGTATAACATAACTTAACATAAGCCATAACATAAACATCGTAACATGAACCTCATAACATAGCATCCTATCATCATAACATAACCTCATAACATGGCATCATAGCATAACCATAACCTCATAACATGGCATCATAGCATCATAACATAACTTCATACCATAACATCATAACATAAATCTCATATCATAACATCATAGCATAAACTTCATAACATAGTATCATATGTATCATAACATAAATCATGCGTATCAACGTATGAAAAACATGTTTTAAAAACATTTTGCCCATACTGTAGGCGGAGTTGTACTTACCTTTAGTCCTATTGTAACACCCCAACCTACGTAGGGCTGTTACCATACATACTTAAACTTTCATAATTGCTTAACTTACTTAGAAAATTGAACATAAAATTTTTTTTTAAAACGTACATCCAAAACAGGGTTGCTTGTATAGAACGTATTATGCATACATAATTATTACAACTCGATTGAGTCTTGAAATTCTTATAACTTTGTATCACATAACTCACTTTAATATACATATATATTTAAACTTCATAAAACTTGCGGAAGATTTTGCGTAGTGGTATCCCACACCGCCCTTCACCCTTCGCATCATCCACCTGGCCCACCAATTTAAGCTGCAGGCCTCTTTCCTGCAGTATGAAATATACTGATGAGCTTTCGCTCAGCAAGTACAAACATAATCTCACAAAACTTAACAAATATCGTGCAACTTATGCATGAATCATTTATGAATCTTTTATGACCAGTTATTGACTTGAACTTATTATCTTGCTTAACATTTGGGCCCCTAGTGTACGTACCAAAGCGCGCAAGCCTCAGAACGTCAGGGTTTGCAAGACCCTTAATAGTTCTGGAAAACATGAACATAACCCTTCCCACATTAATGGAAGGTTGATTATCACTTTACCCTCACGCATCAACGAGAGGTTGATAATCACATACTTGAACTTGAACATACATGATCCTCCCTCATCAACGGGAGGTTGGTACGACACCTTACTTGTCTCGGTTTAGTCTTAGTCTCGTTATATTTCCAAGACTAAGAATCTTTACATGTGATCTTAATAGTCATGATGCACATGAGATTAGACATGGCATAACCATAAATTCATGGCATAACTTGACTTAGCATAGCTTTTCATAGCTTAACATGACTTATCGTGTCATAACATAGCATGACTGAGCATAACTTAGCATCATAACATGACATAACATATCATAATATTGCATGACATAGCATAACATGTAATCATATCATAACTTCGAAAATAGCTTACTACTTTCCATACTGCAGGTGAGGTTTGTACTTACCTCGATTTCTATGTCCACTAATGTGTCGCTCCAAATCCGGACACAATAGCAGGTTATCTCCTGCTATATTTAAGGACATAATTAAGAATTAAAAAAAAAATGTTGGGGGATCTAACCAACATTCCATCATAACCCTAGTTATTAACTTATCTTAGTACAAGAGTATCAAAACATAGTATAAACTTTAAAACTTTACTATTTTATTTAAAACCCTTGAATTCTGAAAATTATATTTGAAATCAGTCCTTGAATTGATTCTTTTCTAACAAATCTGTTTCGAATTTGAAAATATTTCCTTCATGAAAGTTGTAGACCTTGAAGGTTCCTACAACTTCTGTTTTAAACTTAAAACCCAAATCTGACTTTAACTCACTTGTTTCTGCTTTTGAAAATTTTTCGACCATTTTCATTAATCCTAATTTGGTCTCGGGTTTTTGTAAAAATGAAGGTCTTAGAGGCCTTATTTTCAAAAACTGTCCTCGTTGGCCCCTAGGATTTTCCCTTCTCTACAACTTTGTAGTTTTAAATTTTTCATGATTCGGCCTCTAAGGGCCTCAAAATTCGCTTTTAAAATTACTGTCCAGTTTGACCCGAAACTGGCAGTTTTCGGTTCGTTGAGTTTTACGTAATCTAACGTGCACACTACCTCAAACGGATTCCCCGTAAGCCTATTTCAAACATGCATGCGTTACCTAAACATTTCATAAACATACAATCAGATCTTACACATATGATTTTTGTAAAACAAAAATCTTAAACTTGCATAACATTCTATTTCGAACTAACATATCGAAACCGAAAACTATCAACTACACATAGAGCATAGTACTTGAATTTAATTTTTATAAACTCATGCTTATACATAACATCAAACTCATAATCTTCTTATCAAAAACATGAATAAAAACTAGAGGTTAAAGAGTTTACCTCAAGCTTCACAGAACAAATTCTAGCTTAGGGTTTTGGAGGTTTTTCTTTCTCACTAGACCAACACCACAAACCGAAACTGTTTGCAGCTTACTCTCACTTTTTATTCGGCTTTAAAGGAGTAGGAGATATACTTGATGGTTGAGAGATGGACTAAAAGAAACCTATAACTTCTGCCCTTAATTATTTATAGACAAACTTTTGTTCTTGCCTTGCTAATTGGTCCTCCAATAACCTTCATTTTGCACACCACCCTTGTGTGTTGGCCGGCCATCATTGGCCTTAAACATTGAGTAAGCACAGCTAAGGTGACTTATTCACCCAAGCTATCATGCTATGTGGCACGGTTTCAAGTTGGCTGAATATTAGGTGATGATGTGCCAAAGTCTTAGCCATTCTAGGAGGCAAAACTTGATTAGTTCATGCCATGGTGTGTCTTCCTTTCATTGGCCGGTTTTGGTGCTGAAAATTGCAAGCCTTGGCTTGCCAAAGAAGAAAACTACGTAGATGACTCATCAAGGCTAATAACACTTAGTCATCAAAGCTAGAAATTTGATGTGTTTCATCCATGTAATGGCCGGCCAAGAGGTGTCATTACAAGCTTGATTACAAGCTTAGCAAGCAAAGCTATAAGCTTGCTTCATCAAACACTTGTCATACTCTCAAAACTTTTGAGCAATGGATAACTCTAAGCTGCAGATAAGAGTAACATATTTACTCAATAATCTCATGTGGTGGCCGGCCACACTTTGTTAAGTGTGAAAGTTGCAAAATGCAACATAGCTTAGTATGCAAAACTACTTTGCTTACTAGGCAAGATTAAACTTGTGTGGTATCAAATTCTAATGAACTTCAAATTTTTCATACCTTGCCTATTGGTTCTTAAGAGCAAAATATCAGCTCAACAACCCATAAAATGACCGGTCCCATTGTGCACAAAAATAAGCAAATGATTGGTCAATTTTTTGAACTAATCAAACTTAACCTCATTCCTTGGTTTCCAACTAGGTTAACCAAATCTTAAAAATCATCATAAGCTAATTTGAACTAGGAAATCTAACTAGAAAAATCCATAGTTCCATAAATTTACAAATTTATCTATTGAACCATAATTTTCTCAAAATTGCACTTTGGCCCCTAAAGGCAAAAATATTTGCACTTTAGTCCCTGTAAAGTGGCCGATTATGGTGATAGCTTTTGGCCTCCAATTCTTGCTTAATCAATCACCTAACACTATCTTAACTTTCTTAAAATCCATAACCATTCATTTTTCTTAAAATTACATATTGGCCCCTAAAGACAAAATATTTACATTTTAGTCCTTAAAGGGTGACCAATTCTCAAATTGAAATTTTTCATTCTTTTTAAGACCTTACTTGGCTTAACTCCTAAACACAGTTCATTTTCATACTGGCATACATATTCAGATACTGTTTTCGACTGATAACAGTATACTTACACTGGACCATTATCCAGATTTTGTCTGAACTGCGTATAGGATTCTCTTAAAATTAGAAACTACTAACAGAGAATCATAATTCATAAATTTGCCTTTTACTATAAAAAGGTCTTTCATAGATAAATTATCGGATCTTTCAACCAAGAATTCGATAATTTCACCGATAAAACATAACACATTCATATTCATAGCATATAAACATTTCTAATTACAGACTTTGATTGTTCACAACAGAAATCAAAATGTGTAAACAAGCTAGTCATTACACCTATGCTCTTGGTTTATCGTCCAAACGTGGCACGACAACAGTTCCTACTCCTGTTTCCAAACAGGACGTAAGATAAGAGCCATACACATTCTTGCTTACCATAAATCATAATCGTTAAATGTTGGTGTCCTAACCAACATTTATGAGTAGCCTTAGTTATATTATATGTTCCCTCCTATAACAACTTATGATAACTTGATTGGTTACTCACCGTAACCCTAGGGCCCAAGGCCCAACACTTAAACAATAACTAATTAGGTTACTTCAGGTAACCTTGGGTACTAAGCCCAACCATACATGAATAATATTAGGTTGCTAATGTTATTAAGGCCCAACCCGCTATCTCGGGTATCTCAAGTGGTTACTATGAGTAACCTAACTTATTGGCCCAATAAAATTAGATAACCTTCCCGGTTACTATTTGTCCTATAGTTGGTTACCATAGGACTCGGCGTATTTTAATTATTCTCGACAAACCTTTGTCAAGTTTTCTTTAAAAATCTTTATGAAAACCGTATTTTCATAAAATCTTAACATCTAAGTAAAGGCAGTTAAAAACTGTCAAGCTCTGAAAACAATCTTTAAAAACAGTTTCTTAAACTTTGGTTATCAGTGCATGTGTAAGAATTTCCTGCTTATGCACTGTTTTTCTGAAAATCCTGTGCTGGAATTTCTGTTTCCTGCACAGTTTTGGGAATCAAATTGTACTTTAAAATCTGTTCATAATTTGATAAAACTTTCTTCATAAAAGTTGTAGATCTCGGATAATACTACAACTTTCATGTTTTGAGGAAAACCCAGTTCTGCTTGTATTCTTGTCAGTTTTAATTTGAAACTTACTGGACGTGTAGACTAGGTCTGGGCAGATTAGCCTCGGATTTTCATAAAAACGGAGGCAATTGGAGCCTCATTTTGAAAAACCGTCCGCGCTGCCCTCTAGGAAAAACCATTATCTACAACTTTGTAGTTTTGAGTTTCTTCAAATTCGGCCTCTAAGGGCCTCAAAATACCATTTCCAGAACACTGCCCAGTCTTGACCCGAGACTGGCAGTTTCGGTTCTTATTTTCGTTTTACGTCCTAAAACGTGCACGCTACCTCAACCGACCACAGCGGGAGCCTAAAGTCACACATGCAATCGTTTCTAACGTTCCATTCCACAATCACATAATCATACATTCAATCATAAACCTATGGGAACATACGACAAACACTTAGTAGGCAAACTCAAAAACCCATAAACATGCATCAAAAATATAAACTAGAGACCACCACCTAATCAAGCATAATCAAGCAAACTTAATCTAGAGCATAGACATAAATAGGTGAGCTTATGCTCTTACAATCAAACTCGGAAAATACACTTAAATTTCCCAAATTTAAAGCTTAAACGAAAAGCTTAAGATCAACGGATATTACCTCGATGCACACAAGGCTAGGCTAGGAGATTGGTTCATTTTTTTCTGCCCTTTCTCCTTGGCTGCCTATAGCCGGTTTTGCTCCTCTAATTAGGACCAAAACTTGTTGGTCATTGGGTGGTTTTTTCTACAAAAATCCAGCTGTCCTAAACCCATTTTTTCTGCACTTTTCTTTTCTTTCTCTTCCTCTCCCATGGCCGGCCACTTGGCCTCCAATGGGTACCAAAGTTTTTCTCAACTTTTTCTTATGGTTCTAGCTAGAAAACCGACCACTCAAGCTCACTTTTCTCTTTGGTTTTCAGCTTTTTCTTTCTTTCCTTTCTCTCCTATGGCTCGGCCTTTAAGGTGTGTGGGTGAGGGAAAATTTTGCCATAGTTTGGCTAAGCTACAAAACTTGCTCCAAAATTTGTGAACCAACACCACCTATTTATAGGTGAAGAACAAGGTTTCTAGAATTGCATAAAAGGGCCTAAGAGCAAAATATTTGCTCATTGGACCTTCTAGGTGGCCGGCCATAGTGGTTCCTTGGTGGGCAAGTTTACTTGCTCACCAAGCTTTGCTTACCTCACCAATGACATCACTTGGATGACATCACCTTGATGACATCACACGCTTACATCATCGTGATGACATCATTGCTTACCTCACTTTGATGACATCATCTTGATGACATCACCTTGATGACATCATCAAGCCAACAACTTGCTCTACAAGCACTACAAAATCCGGCCATTTGGAAGCCTTGGTGGGCAAGTTTGCTTGCTCACCAAGTTTGGCTTGCATCACACTCGTGACATCATCCGCTTACGTCACGTTGATGACATCATCTTGATGACATCACCAAGCCATTTGCTTGCTCTCCAAGCATTCAAAGAACCGGCCATTTAGTGTGGAAAATCAACAAATATCTTCCAAGCTTATCTTTTCATTCTAATCTTATTCTTAATTCCTTGTTCCATTGCAACTAGGCTTGTAACCAATTTTTGGCCTAGTTGGAACCTTGGTTAGGAATATCCACTATTCCATAATTACATACTAATCCATCCTTACTAACTTTTCTAAAATTGCACTTTGGCCCCTACGGACAAAATATTTGCAATTTAGTCCCTGTAGGTCGCCAACTATGGCGGAGCCACTTGGCTTCCATTTCGTGCATAATTATCCCCCGGATACTTAAAATCCAATAATACAATCCTGCAGTCCATTTTTTTTACTAACATACATAATATCAATACTGTTTTTCACCAAAACAGTATTGTCACACTGGACTACAGTCCAGAATTCATCTGCGTGATAATTGGACTGCGTATCGGATTTTCTTAGGACTTAAAACTATTGAGCCCTTAATGCTCTAAAAATTGTGCTTGATTTTTCTACGGTGGTCTCATAGCTTATTCTTGCTTAATTGACCGTAATGAAGGTTTTCCGCAGTATAATCCCATACTGCTTTGCCGTATCTCAGCACCTTCATCTATTTGACCTTCCTGGTCAACCTTTGACTTTTTGGTCAACTTTGACTTTTTCGGTCAAGCTTTGACCAACATAAAATCATAAATTACCATTTTACCCTTTTTCCTCAAAAGGCCACATGCTTGACATAAGCAAACTATTATTGAGTCTCGTAGCTAATTAAACGAGAACTCACACATAAACTGATATTCTGCTCAGATCATGAGCTTTATATCGACATACAAGTTCCAAACTTGGGATTTTCCTTATCTAAAAGGAAATCGTAGGTTCATCGAAATTTCGGGTATTACATTCTACCCTCCTTAAAGAAATTTTCGTCCTCGAAAATTCGGATACTTCTAAGTGGCTTTTTCTTCAAATCCACTATTGATCCATCGTAACTTGTTCATGTTCCCATTTCTACTCTTTAATGGGATCATGTCTCTTATCTAAAACCATACTCTTACTTTCATATCATGTCATCATACTTTCATTCACTCTTACTTCGTACTATCTTACTTTCATACTGCATACTTTCTTACGTACGTACGTTCATACTTACATGCTTACATACTTTCTTACATACATACATTCATACTTACATACTTACATACTTTCATGCTATCATATTCTCCTTTCATATTGCATCACAAGAACTATCTTCATAAAAATTTGAGCAAGTATATCATATAACTTGCCATGTTTGAAAAACATTTCTTATCATATAACTTTTCATACATGAAAAGCGTTTTATACTTTAAAATTTTTCCACACTTAGAAAACATATCTTAAAATAGCTTCTTTTTGAACCTTGGTCTTATGCTATTAGACCCCTTTAGTTTTCATAATGGCCCCTTTCTTGGAACTCATCCCGTTCTTGGAACTTGTCCCTCAAGGATTCGGCCTATGACCCCTATCTTGGGACTTGTCCCTCAAGGATTCGGTCATTTACTGAACATAACGGCTCCTATCTTGGAACCTTTTCTGTTCATAACAGCCCCTATCTTGGAATTTCTTCCTCAAGGATTCGGCTGGATTTTATAAAATGAGGGGTTCTATTGAGCATGAACTGAAGATTTAAGCATCTTTTATGAAAATTTTTCCTTTGAATCTTTTCAAAGTCAATATTGAAGAAACATAATATCGTTCGAGTGATGCCATACTCGTATCATATCGACTAGCTGCTTGCTAGATGGTAGAAGCTTCTCTCATTGCTTCTAACATTTTCTTCATAATGTCAAAATCATTATCTTAGGAATGTCTAAAACTTCCCATTATTTCATAATTTCCCTTACTAAGGGATCATATCCTTAACTTTCATCATCATACTGATAGCCATCATTGAACTTATTGTTTGTGGATTGCCTTGATATTACCACTAGTCAACGCACTATCAAACATCTTTCTGCATATCTATTATTATTCTTATGGAAGAATAAGTTTCACAACCACGAAACTTAAGTTCTATAGGATCTAGCTTATTTCTTAAAATGGAAACTTCCAGATTATCACCCTACTGAGGTAAGGCGATAGGCTATCTGATCTCGAAGCCTATTCATTTCTTATTGCTACTCTAGCATTTATCATCATGACTTGGCTATCATAGTTGCAAGATGAGGCTCTTGCAGAAATTGATTCGGTTGTACCAGCAACGAACCATTTTCTAGTTTCTAATTCTAATTCTCAACATGTCTACACTTATTCCTTCATCCATATCTTAGCGTACCATACTAGAGATTCATCACGATCTTATCATATCATATCGTGGGCTAGCTTATCCATCACGCTTTCGCTGCGCAACTCTGATCCACTGGCAATCATAGCCCATAGACTCATCTGGATACATGCGCCAAGCTGCGCCAAGCTGTCACATACTGACGTATCGTCTCCATATCGTGCAGCTACTCAGCTAATGCAGCCACTTCCTGAGTCCCATCGAAGATGCGTGATGCCATTCCTTCGGATGCTAATGAAGTCGAAGTCTTGCGGTCCTCTTCAATCGTACCCGGGTTTTACACCAGGTTCAAATCTTTACTATTCTAATACTATGACCTCACATAGTTACTTGTTACTCTAACTAAACTAGAGTAAGAAAACTTACTTGCAAAACTGTGGCTTTGGCGGCAGAACTGTGAAACTGGATGGCAGGAAAACTTGCTCTGATACCATCTCTGTAACGCCCCGAACCGTCACGCGTAGGGGCGTCCTACTGCGTAGACGTGGGCCGTTACCTTACTTACTTACTTTAAAAAGCTTTAAACTTGCGGAAAAATTCGGAGTAAATTTTTTTTTTCTTTTCTTACTTACATAAAACTTAGCTTATCTTCATACATAATCATATGTGCTCACTTGAGTACCGAGCTTCCATACTCATATTGAAAGCTAACATAATCATACCGTGGACCAAACCCAACCTAGTGTGGGTCGGTACGACACGAGGCAACTTGCTTGCCGTCATCCTTGAAAACCATTCTTTAACTCGTTCTTGAAAACAATTTCTTAAAAATAGTTTTCTTCTTGAAAACAGTTTCTTGTGCATACTATCACATAACATAAAACACATCTTTCAAATGTATTTTTCAAAACATATTTTACATAGCGTAAATTCAAATCCCGTGGCAGTGTCCATCCCACATTTCACAGTCTGTAGCGCCAGCCTTTACAGTCTTGCATCAAGGATTGCCAGTAGGTAGCTAACCTACAGCATGAACGTAAGTAGTGAGCTTAAGCCCAGTAAGCACAACGTTCAATCCGCAAAAACACTTTCATAAAAGAATGCATGAACCATTTATGCTTTCTTGTAAATCAATTAAACTTTTCTAAGATTATCTTGATTTCTGTTTACTTAAAGCTTACATGTCATGTGTGCACGTATCGTGGTCCATAGCTATGGAGTGGTTGGAGGCAGGCAATCCAATCCAACTCAAACCATGAAACAAACTATTTAACATGGAGTAATTGGGGCAGCCAATCCAATTCAACCCAAACCATAGACTAAACCGTTTAAACCCGCCTTTATGGCAAGTCGGTACGACACAATGACCTTAGCTTGTCTTAAATTATATTCTTACCATGTAATTAAATATTAGTGATCATGCTACATGATGTCACTATATTAAACGTATAACATAACTTAACATAAGCCATAACATAAACATCGTAACATGAACCTCATAACATAGCATCCTATCATCATAACATAACCTCATAACATGGCATCATAGCATAACCATAACCTCATAACATGGCATCATAGCATCATAACATAACTTCATACCATAACATCATAACATAAATCTCATATCATAACATCATAGCATAAACTTCATAACATAGTATCATATGTATCATAACATAAATCATGCGTATCAACGTATGAAAAACATGTTTTAAAAACATTTTGCCCATGCTGTAGGCGGAGTTGTACTTACCTTTAGTCCTATGCTCTTGGTTTATCGTCCAAACGTGGCACGACAACAGTTCCTACTCCTGTTTCCAAACAGGACGTAAGATAAGAGCCATACACATTCTTGCTTACCATAAATCATAATCGTTAAATGTTGGTGTCCTAACCAACATTTATGAGTAGCCTTAGTTATATTATATGTTCCCTCCTATAACAACTTATGATAACTTGATTGGTTACTCACCGTAACCCTAGGGCCCAAGGCCCAACACTTAAACAATAACTAATTAGGTTACTTCAGGTAACCTTGGGTACTAAGCCCAACCATACATGAATAATATTAGGTTGCTAATGTTATTAAGGCCCAACCCGCTATCTCGGGTATCTCAAGTGGTTACTATGAGTAACCTAACTTATTGGCCCAATAAAATTAGATAACCTTCCCGGTTACTATTTGTCCTATAGTTGGTTACCATAGGACTCGGCGTATTTTAATTATTCTCGACAAACCTTTGTCAAGTTTTCTTTAAAAATCTTTATGAAAACCGTATTTTCATAAAATCTTAACATCTAAGTAAAGGCAGTTAAAAACTGTCAAGCTCTGAAAACAATCTTTAAAAACAGTTTCTTAAACTTTGGTTATCAGTGCATGTGTAAGAATTTCCTGCTTATGCACTGTTTTTCTGAAAATCCTGTGCTGGAATTTCTGTTTCCTGCACAGTTTTGGGAATCAAATTGTACTTTAAAATCTGTTCATAATTTGATAAAACTTTCTTCATAAAAGTTGTAGATCTCGGATAATACTACAACTTTCATGTTTTGAGGAAAACCCAGTTCTGCTTGGATTCTTGTCAGTTTTAATTTGAAACTTACTGGACGTGTAGACTAGGTCTGGGCAGATTAGCCTCGGATTTTCATAAAAACGGAGGCAATTGGAGCCTCATTTTGAAAAACCGTCCGCGTTGCCCTCTAGGAAAAACCATTATCTACAACTTTGTAGTTTTGAGTTTCTTCAAATTCGGCCTCTAAGGGCCTCAAAATACCATTTCCAGAACACTGCCCAGTCTTGACCCGAGACTGGCAGTTTCGGTTCTTATTTTCGTTTTACGTCCTAAAACGTGCACGCTACCTCAACCGACCACAGCGGGAGCCTAAAGTCACACATGCAATCGTTTCTAACGTTCCATTCCACAATCACATAATCATACATTCAATCATAAACCTATGGGAACATACGACAAACACTTAGTAGGCAAACTCAAAAACCCATAAACATGCATCAAAAATATAAACTAGAGACCACCACCTAATCAAGCATAATCAAGCAAACTTAATCTAGAGCATAGACATAAATAGGTGAGCTTATGCTCTTACAATCAAACTCGGAAAATACACTTAAATTTCCCAAATTTAAAGCTTAAACGAAAAGCTTAAGATCAACGGATATTACCTCGATGCACACAAGGCTAGGCTAGGAGATTGGTTCATTTTTTTCTGCCCTTTCTCCTTGGCTGCCTATAGCCGGTTTTGCTCCTCTAATTAGGACCAAAACTTGTTGGTCATTGGGTGTTTTTTTCTACAAAAATCCAGCTGTCCTAAACCCATTTTTTCTGCACTTTTCTTTTCTTTCTCTTCCTCTCCCATGGCCGGCCACTTGGCCTCCAATGGGTACCAAAGTTTTTCTCAACTTTTTCTTATGGTTCTAGCTAGAAAACCGACCACTCAAGCTCACTTTTCTCTTTGGTTTTCAGCTTTTTCTTTCTTTCCTTTCTCTCCTATGGCTCGGCCTTTAAGGTGTGTGGGTGAGGGAAAATTTTGCCATAGTTTGGCTAAGCTACAAAACTTGCTCCAAAATTTGTGAACCAACACCACCTATTTATAGGTGAAGAACAAGGTTTCTAGAATTGCATAAAAGGGCCTAAGAGCAAAATATTTGCTCATTGGACCTTCTAGGTGGCCGGCCATAGTGGTTCCTTGATGGGCAAGTTTACTTGCTCACCAAGCTTTGCTTACCTCACCAATGACATCACTTGGATGACATCACCTTGATGACATCACACGCTTACATCATCGTGATGACATCATTACTTACCTCACTTTGATGACATCATCTTGATGACATCACCTTGATGACATCATCAAGCCAACAACTTGCTCTACAAGCACTACAAAATCCGGCCATTTGGAAGCCTTGGTGGGCAAGTTTGCTTGCTCACCAAGTTTGGCTTGCATCACCCTCGTGACATCATCCGCTTACGTCACGTTGATGACATCATCTTGATGACATCACCAAGCCATTTGTTTGCTCTCCAAGCATTCAAAGAACCGGCCATTTAGTGTGGAAAATCAACAAATATCTTCCAAGCTTATCTTTTCATTCTAATCTTATTCTTAATTCCTTGTTCCATTGCAACTAGGCTTGTAACCAATTTTTGGCCTAGTTGGAACCTTGGTTAGGAATATCCACTATTCCATAATTACATACTAATCCATCCTTACTAACTTTTCTAAAATTGCACTTTGGCCCCTACGGACAAAATATTTGCAATTTAGTCCCTGTAGGTCGCCAACTATGGCGGAGCCACTTGGCTTCCATTTCGTGCATAATTATCCCCCGGATACTTAAAATCCAATAATACAATCCTGCAGTCCATTTTTTTTACTAACATACATAATATCAATACTGTTTTTCACCAAAACAGTATTGTCACACTGGACTACAGTCCAGAATTCATCTGCGTGATAATTGGACTGCGTATCGGATTTTCTTAGGACTTAAAACTATTGAGCCCTTAACGCTCTAAAAATTGTGCTTGATTTTTCTACGATGGTCTCATAGCTTATTCTTGCTTAATTGACCGTAATGAAGGTTTTCCGCAGTATAATCCCATACTGCTTTGCCGTATCTCAGCACCTTCATCTATTTGACCTTCCTGGTCAACCTTTGACTTTTTGGTCAACTTTGACTTTTTCGGTCAAGCTTTGACCAACATAAAATCATAAATTACCATTTTGCCCTTTTTCCTCAAAAGGCCACATGCTTGACTTAAGCAAACTATTATTGAGTCTCGTAGCTAATTAAACGAGAACTCACACATAAACTGATATTCTGCTCAGATCATGAGCTTTATATCGACATACAAGTTCCAAACTTGGGATTTTCCTTATCTAAAAGGAAATCGTAGGTTCATCGAAATTTCGGGTATTACATAGTCCCTCATAGGTGGCCGGCCATGAATGATCCTTGGTGGCCAAGAAACTTGCTCACCAAGTCTTGCTTACATCACCTTGATAACATCACATGATGACATCATCTTGCTTACATCACCTTTTCTTAAATTTGCATTTTAGTCCCTAAAAGACAAAATATTTGCCTATTACTCCTTATAGGTGGCCGGCCATTAGAATTTCCTTGGAGACAAAGTTTGCTTACATCATTATGCTTATGTCACCTTGCTTACATCATCAAGGCAATTTCTTAAAATTACACTTTGGCCCCTATGGACAAAAATATCTGCATTTTAGTCCCTTAAGTAACTGGCCATTTATGCTAGGTGTCATCCAAGGATTTTTTTCCCACTTTTCTTTAATCAATAATGATGTCATAAATCCATGATATAGTGATGACATCATAAGGCATTGTTTGGCTTGTTACTTAATATGCAGTACATTTTTATGCTAACACAGATATTTCCAATACTGTTATTAACTAATAACAGTATTTTACACTGTACCACAGTCTAAAATTTATCTGTGTAAAAATAAACTGTATAAAATTTTTCTTATTTCTTTGGACATTTCTTGCCCTTAATTTCTAACTTGGTGTGCTTGATTTTCTAGGGTGGTCTCATAGCTTATTCTTATTTATTCGACCGAAATGAAGGTTTTCACAGTATATTATCCATACTGCTTTGCCGTATCTCAGCACCTTCATCTATTTGACCTTCCTGGTCAACCTTGGACTTTTTGGTCAACTTTGACTTTTTCGGTCAAATTTTAACCAACATGAAATCATAGGATTTTCTTCCCTTTTCCTTAAAAGGCCTTATGCTTGGCCAAGTAATCTATTATTGAGTCTCGTAACTGTTTAATCGAGAACTCAAACTTATACTATTATTCAACTGTGATCATGATTCAGAGTTAGGATTTCATTGTTCCTACGGAACTCTCAAGTCATCAAAATTTCGGGTATTACAGTATTAAGCAGTATATGTATTATACTATGTTTGACCGTCTTTACGGATACAAAATGAAGAATAAGGAACGAGACCACTTTAGAAAAATTAGGTATAATATTTGGAGCAATAAGGACTAAGTAGTTTCAAGTCCTAAAAAAATCCTGGACGCGGTCCAATTAAGTACAGATAAATTATGGATTGTAGTCCAGCAATACTATACTGTTGATAGATAAAACAGTATAGGCACTATCTAGATTATCAAGAAATTAGACTGCGTATTAGGAGGAGTGCCAAACATGGCCTTACATGGAGGCCAAGTAATTATGGATAAATATGAAATTTTGAATTATGGAATTTATGGATTTTATTTCCTAACTAAAGCCTCCAACTAGGCCAAATAACCGGTTACATTGACCGGTTACATTAGGTGGCCTTGGGGAACAAGGAAGCAATTAGAGATAGGTTTGAAAAGATATTTTTTTGGCTCCAACACTTGCATGGCTGACCACTTGGAGGGACATGGAAGGAATTATGTGGAAGATTTTGATTGGATAATTTAGTGGATAGCTTTGAAGAGATTTCTTGGTCTCCAAGGGTTCCTTATGACCGGCCGCCTTAGGGGGACTTAAGGGCAAATATTTTGTTTTTAGGCCCAAATATGCAATTTTAAGAAATAAAAATAATTGTGGAAAATTTGGAAATTTCCACCTATAAATAAGGGTGGTTAGTGAACTTCTCAACCTTTAGTTCATTCTCAACTATTTCTCTTGTAACGACCCGCCTAGCACAGGCCGTTACTATACATACATACATACACAAACATACATACTTATTTAACATAAGCAGCGAAAATTTTTTTTTATACAGCGCGGATAACGAAACGCATATTAATAATAACGATGTTTAAATGCGGAATAATATACAAAATAAAATCGAAACGCGTTGCGGTTATAAATCCCACATTTCACAGCCTACTCCGCCACGCCCACCATCTTGTATCATCAGTTGCCTGTAGGTTGCTTACCTACAGTATAGACGTAAGACACGTGAGCTTTCGCTCAGCAAGTACAACATATAATCCGCAACAATTAAACATAACATAACTCATCATAACCTTACATAAACATAGCATGTCATACATGTCATACATAACTTCCCATAGCATACATATCATAACATACATATCATGTCATAACATCGCATAATATATGCATGAACCAATTATGCTCTTATTATGCCATCTTATTCATTCTTAACTTATCTTACTTATGGGCCCCTTATCATAAGTGTACGTACCGGGCGCGCAACTATGATTTGGTTGGGGCGGCCAGTCCATTTCCAACTCAAACCACAGTCCAACCCGACCTAACGCGGGTCGGTACGACACAGGTAAACTTGCTTGCCATCATACTTGCTTTTCATGAACTCATACTTGTTCTTATTAGTGAACATGCTTCGTGATGTCACTATTCATAAATTATGTTCATATCTTAATATCATACCATAATCTCATAATCATGAACTTAACATAGTCATATCGTAAACATAACATCATTACATCATAAACACCAAACATACTTGGGGCAAGTATACAACAAAAGCCTATGCTGTAGGCGGAGTTGTACTTACCTTGTTTACTATGTCCCGAGATGTGTTGTACTTATGTTCTTACAGAATGTTGGTAATCAAACCAACATTCATACCTATTTGTGGTTATATGCCCCCCTTCCTTAATATAATGCCGTATACTTTCTCAGTATCACGGATAACCCTAGGGTTTAGGGTTTAGAACGTACTTAGGTTGGTCACATAAAGTAACCTTGGCTAAACAGCCTTTCATAACTGTGTTAGGTTATTAAACCTAACCTTGGGCCTAAGCGTTCTTGAAAATTCATTCCATTGGGTTACTCTTGAGTAACCCTGGTTTTTAGGCCCAACTAGTCATACTTATCGTTCTATTAGGTTACGTTGGATAACCCTTAGGCTTTGGGCCCAAACCAATAACTCGGTATCTTCCCGGTTATTGCTCATTCAACTTGGTTTAAAAACTCTTTTTCTTTACTTTAGAAAGCTTAGGATTTTAAACTCACTTTTCCTTAAAATCTTTATAAAACTTGAAACCTTATGAGTGGATCTTTGTAAAAATCATTAAAAACAGAAACTGCCTTTGGAACAGTTTCTCATTGTGAATTAGTCAGTGTATGTGCAGAAATGTCCTTTTCCTGTACTGTTTTAGAAAACTCTGTGCAGGAAGTTCTTGTTCACTGCACAGTTTTGAAATCCAATTTTCTATTTAAAAATCAAAGCCGAATTTGAAAAAGTTTTCTTCATAAAAGTTTTAAAGCTCGAAAAATCCTAAAACTTTTATGTTTAACCCGAGACCAAAAATGGTCTCTAACCTACTCATTTTCTCTGTTGAACCCACCTGGCCGTGCATAGGGTCTGGGCACAGTCAGGCTCGGGTTTTCTTAAAAACGAAGGCCATTGGAGCCTTATTTTGAAAAACTGTCCAAGTAGTCCTCTAGGAAAAATCCTACTCTACAACTTTCATGTTCTAAGTTTTCCCAAAATCAGCCTCTAAGGGCCTCAAAACTGGCTTTCCAAAAAACTGGCCAGCTTGAACCCGAATTGGCAGTTTTCATTCCTTTATTGGTTTTTCGCCCTAATTCGTGCACACTACCTCAAGTTTGGTTTATGTGAGGAGAAAATTGAGCAAAGTTTGGTTGCTTTTCTCAATTTTTGTGAACAAAATGTTCAAATGGGTCTACTATTTATAGGTGAGGAAAACTTCTCCAATTTGCTCTAAAAACCCTCCAAAATTTTAAAAATTTCACATAGGGAGTCTTAGTTGGCCGGCCACCTTGCCTTCTAGAGTATTCCATATTACTTTCCAATCTTAACTAAATCCAAAAATGATGTCATAAATCAAAAGCTAATGACATCATCCATAAAGGCCTTCTTTGGCTTTTTCCTTAGTAAATAGTCCATTTTAATGCCAAACAGGTATTTTTAATACTGTGCTCTCTTATACACAGTACAATCTTCTGAACTACAGTCCAAAATTTATCTGTTTAAAAATGAACTGTACGAAAAAATCTCTTTTTGCCTAAAACTCTTAGGCCCTTAATTACCTACTAAATGTGCTTGATTTTATTCTATGGTGGTTTTAAAAATATCATGATCCATTTTATCAGAAAAATGGTTTTTCGCAGTATACTTCCTATACCGCTCATCATACTTCATTATCGTCACATAGTTGACTTTTCCAGTCAATCTTTGACATATCGGGTCAACTTTGACTTCCTTGGTCAACTTTGACTTTCTTGGTCAACATTGACTTTTGTTGACTTTCTTGGTCAACTTTGACCAACATAAAATCATAACATTTTTGTACCCTTTTTACTAAAAAGGTCACGTGCTTAACTAAGCAATCATTTTCGAGTCTTAGAAACACATAAGAACTCACCAAATTCAATAAAAATCCTTAACCGGATTCTTTCATAAATACCGTCATGGTAGAGTTTAAATTTCTATACAAGAAATTGTAATGTTGTAAAATTCTAGTTATTACAATCTACCCCCCTTAAAAATTTTCGTCCTCGAAAATCAGAACAAACTGGGGTAATTCCTTCTCATCTCATCTTTCAATTCCCAGGTTGCTTCTTCAACCATGTGGTTTCGCCACAACACTTTAACCATGGGAATGGTTTTGTTCCTTAAGACCTTTTCTTCCCGATCCAGAATTTGAACTGGCTTTTCTTCATATGTCAAGTCCGTTTGAACCTCTACTGGTTCTTGACTAAGCACATGGGAAGGGTCTGGCACATACTTCTTTAGCATCGATACATGGAAAACATTATGCATCGAGGCTAATTCTGGCGGTAGGGCAAGCTTATAGGCTACTTTTTCAATCCGTTCTAGAATCTCAAATGGTCCCGTGTATCTCGGACTAAGCTTCCCCTTTTTACCAGATCGCATTACTCTTTTCATAGGAGTAATCTTGATGAATACTGCATCTCCCACTTGGAATTCCAAAGGCCTCCTACGTTTATCGGTATAACTTTTCTGTCTGCTAAAAGCTATGTCGAGCCTCTGCTTGATCATCTGAATATCCTCCGAGGTCTTTTTGATAAAATCAGTAGTTTGTAGCTGCTTCTGCCCCACTTCCTGCCAGTGGATAGGAGATCGACATTTTCTTCCATATAATGCTTGAAATGGAGCCATACCAATCGAAGCATGATAACTGTTGTTATATGAAAACTCGATCAATGGCAGCTTCTGATCCCAGTTTCCTTTGAAATCCAGCACACATGACCTTAGCATATCCTTCAGAGTCTGGATGGTTCGTTCTGATTGACCGTCAGTTTGGGGGTGAAATGCCGTACTGAGCTTCAATTTCGACCCCATAGCATTATGAACACTAGTCCAAAATCGAGAAGTTAAGCGTCCATCACGGTCCGAAATGATCGATTTTGGTACTCCATGAAATCTGACAATCTGGGATACGTAGATTGCAGCCAATTTCTCCACTGAGAAGGTGACCTTAATCGCAATAAAGTGGGCTGATTTGGTTAATCTATCCACAATAACCAAAATCGAGTCATTCCCACTTGAAGTTCTGGGTAGCCCTACTACGAAATCCATGGTAATTTGCTCCCATTTCCATTCAGGAAGCTCTATCTTCTGTAGTTCTCTACCTGGATGTCGATGTTCAGCCTTAACTTTCTAACAAGTTAGGCATTTCGATACATATTCTGCTACCTCATTCTTCATGTTGGGCCACCAATAACTCTGTCGGAGGTCTTTATACATCTTGGAAGCTCCTGGATGTACTGAATACGGCGTCTTGTGTGCCTCAGACAAGATCTGGTCCTTAAGAAACTCAAAGTCAGGAACACAAATCCTTCCTTTGAAATAAATAGTACCATCTTCAGAGACCTTAAACTCCTTGTTCTTCTCATCAAAGAGTTACGCCTTCAGCAAAGAGGAATCCTTTCCTTGATGTGACTTGATGGTCTCTAGAAGATTGGAATGGAGGGACAGCACAGACAATTTCCCCGTTAACAGTTCCAAATTGAACTCAGAAATCTCCTTTTGTAGTGGCTTAGGAAACATCCCAATAGACATTAACATGCCTACGGATTTCCTGCTTAAGGCATCTGCTACCCTGTTGGCCTTTCCAAGGTGGTAAAGGATCTCACAATCATAATCCTTTACAAGTTCCAGCCATCTACATTGTCTCATGTTGAGCTCTTTCTGAGTAAAAATGTACTTGAGGCTCTGATGATCGGTGTAGATTTCACACTTATTCCCATACAGATAGTGCCTCCAAATCTTAAGTGCGAAAACTACTGTCGCGAGCTCCAAATCGTGCGTAGGATAATTCCTTTCGTGAATCTTCAACTGTAGAGATGCGTAGGCAACTACTTCCCATTTTGCATCAAGACGGCTCCTAATCCATTCTTAGAAGCGTCACTATAGATCACGAAATTTCCTGCATCTACATCAGGAATTATCAACACAGGCGCACTTGTCAACCTCCTCTTGAGCTCTTGGAAATTCTCCTCACATTTCTGAGTCCATTCGAATTTCTTTTCCTTACGGGTAAGAGCAGTGAGGGGTGTAGCGATCTTGGAAAATCCCTCGACGAACCTTCGATAGTATACAGCTAGTCCAAGGAAACTTCTTATTTCCATAACATTCTTAGGTGCTGGCCATGCACTAACCGCTTCTACCTTAGCAGGGTCCACTGAAATTCCTTCCTTAGATACTACATGACCCAAAAAGTGGATTTTTTCCAGCCAAAATTCACATTTTGAGAATTTGGCGTACAGCTGGTTTCGTCTTAGTGTCTCCATCACCAACCTAAGGTGATGCTCATGCTCCTCTTTGGACCTTGAGTATATCAAAATATCGTCAATAAAAACAATGACGAACTTATCCAAATACTCCTTGAATACTCGGTTCATAAGGTCCATGAATGCAGTAGGGGCATTGGTTAATCCAAATGGCATAACCAAAAACTCACAATGCCCATAACGTGTTCGAAAAGCCGTCTTGGAGATATCTGCCTCCTTGATCCTGAGCTGATGATAGCCTGACCGTAGATCGACTTTCGAAAATACTACTGCTCCCCTGAGTTGATCAAAAAGATCATCAATCCTTGGAAGGGGATACTTATTTTTGATCGTAATCTTATTCAGCTCACGATAGTCGATACACATACGCAGTGATCCATCATTCTTCTTCACGAATAACACTGGTGCTCCCCAGGGAGAGTAACTTTGTCGGATGAATCCTTTGTCAAGCAATTCTTGTAACTGCACTTGCAATTCCCTAAGCTCAGCAGGTGCCATACGGTAAGGCGCTTTCGATATCGGTGCAGCTCCAGGTAGCAATTCGATTTTGAATGAAATTTCGCGTTCCGGTGGAAGTCTTGGTAAATCTTTCGGAAAGATATCCACATACTCCTTTATGATGGGAACATCTTCCGGTGTCAACTCCACCTCACAATCCTTATCCACCATGTTAGCTAAATATCCTTGACAGCCATTAGCTAACATTTTCCAATCCTTCAGTGCTGAAACCAATTTAGTTGCAAAATTTCGAGATTGCCCGTAGAAATTAAACTCCTCTTCTCCGTACGGGTTGAACGTTACACAGCATTTTCGGCAGTCAATCCTGGCATTGTATTTACCTAAGAAGTCCATTCCTAAGATCACATCGAAATCCTGAAGCTTGATCGCGATGAGATCTATAAACAGTTCTCTGCCACAGATCATCACGGAAGTATTTCGTATCCAAGAATTGGACCACAAAATCTCTCCGGATGGCAAAGAAGTTTTGAAGGGTTGGTCTAAACTATCCACACCTCTTCCTAACTTCTGGGTGAACTCCAAGGACACAAATGAGTGAGTGGCACCAGAATCAAACAAGGTGATAGCATCATAGGTGGCGATAGAAATCTGACCTGTCACCACATGTGAAGTTCCAGCTTCAGCATCACCTCGGGTGTAAGCATAGATCTAGGCTTGAGGTTCAGGAGCCTCTAATCTGCCTTGTGTGATAGAGGGTCCTTCAAGCCTAGCTTAGACTGTATGTAACTGACTGTTTGTATTCCGGTTCTGGTACGGAGGGTTCTGGCCTTGATTATTCAGATGGTAGTTCTTCGCATAATGCCCCTCCTTGCCACACAGGAAGCAGGCATTTGACCCCATTCTGCACATTCCTGGGTGTTTTCTTCCACACTTTGCACACACCGGGTAATCAGTAGTATTACCCTTAATTCCTCTATTGTTCCTCTTCTGAGGGTAATTCTTTTGTTGGCCCTGGCCAGAGAAATTTCCCTTTCTCTTGTTCCTCCCAAAATGTTTGGAACCTTGGGCCGGGCTACCAGCTTGTCCCCTCTGGTTCGTCTCAAAATTCTGGCGGGGCTGTATCTGCTTTACTACTGCCTTCTCCTCCCTTTTTGCCTTAAATATCTGAGCCCGTGCTTCCTTATCCTGGTTTATCCAATACTCGGCTCTTATTGCCCGACTCACACAGTCGGATACCAGGGTAGGTGGGTTACTGCCAGCACTAACTTGCTTGGCAATGTTTGTCCGGAACATTTTCATCATCCTTCTAACCTTCTCCGTTTCATTCGGAACCAATTCCGGACATAATCGGGCTAATTGTTCAAACTTTTTGATAGCCTCCATTACTGTCATAGACCCCTGTTTCAAGCTGGCGAACTCGTCCTGTTGGGCTGCCAGAATCTCCCTGTTGTAGTACATAGTGCGGAACTCCGTCACGAAATCCTGCCAGCTCATGGTGGTAACATCGCGACGCATCTGAATAGTCATCCACCAATGTCTGGCGTCCTTCTTAAGGGCGAAGGAAGCACAGAGGACCTTCTCCTGTTCCGATAGCCTCATGAAGTCCAAGATGACTTGGATATCAATTAGCCAATTATCCGCGGCTATCGGGTCCATCTGTCCTTCGAATTCAGGCACCTTCATTCGCCTGAATCTCTCGTACAGTAGATCTTCCCGCACTGGTAGATTCACTGGAACTCCAGCCGGTGCTAAAGGAACCCCAAAATTCTGTAAACCTTCTTGTCGCACCTCCGGTTGAACTTCTGACATTGGAGGTACCCTATCCTGTTGAAGAGGAACCTCATCTGCTCGAGGTCTCTGGTTTAGCTGAACTAACTGCTCTCACAGTCTATTAGTCTCTTGTTGCTGCTCCAGCAGCTGCCGTTGTAAATTTGCAACAACGGTTGCGAGATCCGGCTCTGGCGGATTTACTGGCACCGCTCGACGTGTACGAACCATTTTCTAGCTCCTATCAAAACCATAAGAAAAGATATTATCATACCGGGAATATCCTTTCTTTCATACATTTCTTATCATAACGTAACATAATGCATCATATCATAACTTTATAGTCGTATCATAGCACATAACAACTCGTAATATGCTTTTCATAATCATATCATAATAGTTCATACTCGAACTGGCTTTTTGTATTCTTACAAAAATATACATTATATTTACAATCTTGTAAATACATTTTGATACGATCACTGTATATATAGGGTCAAAATTTCGGATGGAAGTGTCTAACACTTTCCCATCATACAATAGTACAAGCCTATCATCAAAAAAACATAAGCTAGTACATATCAGTCTAACATCAAAAAATATATACACGGTGAGCCTAATCTATATGCTCAATCGTCACTACGAATGAGGCATCTGAGTCCGACTCATCATCTCCGTCGTGAAACGGAATCTCCTCCGGATCCTCGTCAAAATCATCCTCTATCCAGCCCACAGGCTCAAATTCTGGCCCTGGCTCCAAATCCTCCTCATCATCCTCGAACCAGTCCATATGCTCATGCTCTGGCTCGGGCTCAACATCCTCATCCTCGTCGCTCGAGATATCTATAATCGGGGGATCTACCGGCGGATCCTCCGGGGCGACTAAAACATCATCGGGACCGACATCATCACCGGCCATGTCAGCCTCGGCGTCCTGGGGCTGCATCTCCGGTACTAGATCTGCTGGGACCTGATCCTCAGGAACAGCCGGACCAGCCTCAAAAATCGGCTCTCCGTCCTCAGCATCATCGACTGGAGCCTGCTGATCACCCGCAATCCTAGCGGCCTGCATGGCGTGCATCACAGCCTCAGCCTCTAAGATATCAGCTATCATGTGCTCCACGGTCGTGCCAGGTAGCGGCATGGGGACATACTGCCGGATCTGCTGGGGCAGTCCATCCCGAAACGTCTGGAGTGCAAATGCCATCGAGTTAACCAAGTCCTGCGGGACATATGGCAACATCTCCTCCTGGAACCGCCGACAATAATGGCTCATGGGCTCCTGTGGAAAGGCATGCCGGACTACGGCAAAACTAAGGTATCGAGCATGATACGTCTTTCGATACATCGTCGGGTCACGATGGGGTACACCTGCCCCCTCATCCAGTATCGGTCCATATCGTGTAACTAACAACGCATGAAAATGCGCCCAAGTACGACTCGGCATAGATCTCTCCCCAATAGTCATCCACCACAGCCGTGCGTCTACTGCAAGACATCGGCTGGCCAACGAAACCTGTAGTCGCTCCTCGATATGACAAAGACGGAAGATCTGCTCCATGTCGTAAAGCCATGCTGCTAACGACACCGTCCGTCTCGTGCCGTCGAAAATCATCGGGTGTGACTCATAGAACGATGTCACCGCTCGTCGATCCTCATCTACTAGCGCGGGATCCATAACGTCGAGTCTAACATAACATAATTACATAATCATTAATTACTCATAAAATAAAATTACTTACAATGATGGTGGCGACGACAGGCATACTGTGAAATTGGGTAGCAGGGAACCGCTCTGATACCAACTCTGTAACGACCCGCCTAGCACAGGCCGTTACTATACATACATACATACACAAACATACATACTTATTTAACATAAGCAGCGGAATTTTTTTTTTTTATACAGCGCGGATAACAAAACGCATATTAATAATAACGATGTTTAAATGCGGAATAATATACAAAATAAAATCGAAAGGCGTTGCGGTTATAAATCCCACATTTCACAGCCTACTCCGCCACTCCCACCATCTTGTATCATCAGTTGCCTGTAGGTTGCTTACCTACAGCATAGACGTAAGACACGTGAGCTTTCGCTCAGCAAGTACAACATATAATCCGTAACAATTAAACATAACATAACTCATCATAACCTTACATAAACATAGCATGTCATACATGTCATACATAACTTCCCATAGCATACATATCATAACATACATATCATGTCATAACATCGCATAATATATGCATGAACCAATTATGCTCTTATTATGCCATCTTATTTATTCTTAACTTATCTTACTTATGGGCCCCTTATCATAAGTGTACGTACCGGGCGCGCAATTATGATTTGGTTGGGGCGGCCAGTCCATTTCCAACTCAAAACACAGTCCAACCGGACCTAACGTGGGTCGGTACGACACAGGCAAGCTTGCTTGCCATCATACTTGCTTTTCATGAACTCATACTTGTTCTTATTAGTGAACATGCTTCGTGATGTCACTATTCATAAATTATGTTCATATCTTAATATCATACCATAATCTCATAATCATTAACTTAACATAGTCATATCGTAAACATAACATCATTACATCATAAACACCAAACATACTTGGGGCAAGTATACAACAAAATGCTATGCTGTAGGTGGAGTTGTACTTACCTTGTTTACTATGTCCCGAGATGTGTTGATCCGGTTCAGGATACTCCAGTAGGCTATCTCCTGCTATATCAAAGGACATAGGGTAAGAATTATGTTCTTACAGAATGTTGATAATCAAACCAACATTCATACCTATTTGTGGTTATATGCCCCCCTTCCTTAATACAATGCCGTATACTTTCTCAGTATCACGGATAACCCTAGGGTTTAGGGTTTAGAACGTACTTAGGTTGGTCACATAAAGTAACCTTGGCTAAACAGCCTTTCATAACTGTGTTAGGTTATTAAACCTAACCTTGGGCCTAAGCGTTCTTGAAAATTCATTCCATTGGGTTACTCTTGAGTAACCATGGTTTTTAGGCCCAACTAGTCATACTTATCGTTCTATTGGGTTACGTTGTATAACCCTTAGGCTTTGGGCCCAAACCAATAACTCGGTATTTTCCCGGTTATTGCTCATTCAACTTGGTTTAAAAACTCTTTTTCTTTACTTTAGAAAGCTTAGGATTTTAAACTCACTTTTCCTTAAAATCTTTATAAAACTTGAAACTTTATGAGTGGATCTTTGTAAAAATCATTAAAAACAGAAACAGGCTTTGGAACAGTTTCTCATTGTGAATTAGTCAGTGTATGTGCAGAAATGTCCTTTTCCTGCACTGTTTTAGAAAACTCTGTGCAGGAAGTTCTTGTTCACTGCACAGTTTTGAAATCCAATTTTCTATTTAAAAATCAAAGCCGAATTTGAAAAAGTTTTCTTCATAAAAGTTTTAAAGCTCGAAAAATCCTAAAACTTTTGTGTTTAACCTGAGACCCAAAACGGTCTCTAACGCACTCATTTTCTCTGTTGAACTCACCTGGCCGTGCATAGGGTCTGGGCACAGTCAGGCTCGGGTTTTCTTAAAAACGAAGGCCATTGGAGCCTTATTTTGAAAAACTGTCCATGTAGTCCTCTAGGAAAAATCCTACTCTACAACTTTCATGTTTTAAGTTTTCCCAAAATCAGCCTCTAAGGGCCTCAAAACTGGCTTTCCAGAAAACTGGCCAGCTTGAACCCGAATTGGCAGTTTTCATTCATTTATTGGTTTTTCGCCCTAATTCGTGCATACTACCTCAACCAACCACAGCGGGAGCCTAGAATCAACATACAACGTTTTTTTATCATCCCAAATTAACTTACATGAACCCCAAACACGTCCATGCAAGTCAATCAACAAATTACAGCACATAGGTTTAGGGTTTGCATTGGTTTTGGCTTTTCATCAAACCATTGGCATGCACATTCATTCTAGCACCCTAACATACTTTTTACAGCAAGCATAAACAGATTTGGGGGAACATATAACTCACTAAATATTCTATCATGCAACCCTATTAATCAACAAACATAAGCATAATCAAACTATAGCTCAAAATCATAAATCAAACCATCCTTAACTAATCAAGCACATAACCCTAAGATCTAATCTAGGCTTGAAATTTAAATTGAGCTTATGCTCATTACAACCAACTTGGAAATACACTTAAATCTTCAATTTAAAACTTGAATTGAAAAATTTAAGGTTCAAGAGAATTTTTACCTCACTTAATCCAAGAGTAGGTTTGCTTGGCTCAAAAATTTTTTTCTTCCTTTCTCCTTGGTACAGCCGGCCTTGCTCTTCCCAATGAGCACCAAAATTTTTTCCAGCCACTTAGGGGTTGCTCCCACCAAACTCCGGCCACTCAACACAAAATCAGCCACCTTCCAACAGCTTTCCCTTTCACTTTCTCTTCTATCTTGCTCCTGCCTCACAACCGGCCACCAATGGCCAAGTGGTTTTTAAATTTTTTTCCAACTTCCTAGCTTGCTTCCTAGTGAAACCCGAACTCTCCTAAGACTATTTCCTTGAGTTTCCAAACTTTTTCTCTCTTACTTGGCTGCTCTCAAGTTCGGTTTTTGTGAGGAGAAAATTGGGCAAAGTTTGGTTGCTTTTCTCAATTTTTGTGAACAAAAATGTTCAAATGGGTCTACTATTTATAGGTGAGGAAAACTTCTCCAATTTGCTCTAAAAACCCTCCAAAATTTTAAAAATTTCACATAGGGAGTCTTAGTTGGCCGGCCACCTTGCCTTCTAGAGTATTCCATATTACTTTCCAATCTTAACTAAATCCAAAAATGATGTCATAAATCAAAAGCTAATGACATCATCCATAAAGGCCTTCTTTGGCTTTTTCCTTAGTAAATAGTCCATTTTAATGCCAAACAGGTATTTTAATACTGTGCTCACTTATACACAGTACAATCTTCTAAACTACAGTTCAAAATTTATTTGTTTAAAATTGGACTGTACGAAAAATTCTCTTTTTGCCTAAAACTCTTAGGCCCTTAATTACCTACTAAATGTGCTTGATTTTATTCTATGGTGGTTTTAAAAATATCATGATCCATTTTATCAGAAAAATGGTTTTTCGCAGTATACTTCCTATACCGCTCATCATACTTCATTATCGTCACATAGTTGACTTTTCCAGTCAATCTTTGACCTATCGTGTTAACTTTGACTTCCTTAGTCAACTTTGACTTTCTTGGTCAACATTGACTTTCGTTGACTTTTTTGGTCAACTTTGACCAACATAAAATCATAACATTTTTGTACCCTTTTTACTAAAACGGTTACGTGCTTAACTAAGCAATCATTTTTGAGTCTTAGAAACTCATAAGAACTCACAAAATTCAATAAAAATCCTTAACCGGATTCTTTCATAAATACCGTCATAGTATAGTTTAAATTTCTATACAAGAAATTGTAATGTTGTAAAATTCTAGTTATTACATCTCTCTAGCCTTAAAAGAAAAAGATAGAGAGAGAGTGAGTGAGTGAGAGATGGCCGGTTATGGTGGAGGGTGGTGGAGCAAAATTTTTGCTCATGCAAAGAATAAAAGCATTTTTAAGAGGTATAATCTCAACCCTCAAACTAAGAATTTCATTAAGTTTTGATTTATAAGATTTATGTGTATTTCAAGCTTGGGTTTATAAGAGCAGCTTACCCCTTTTATTTTTCATGCAATAGCTTTATGTGCCTAGTATGTGCTTGATTTAGGTTTAGATGGTTTTAATTGATAAGTTTATGCATACATGTGATGTTATACCCTAGAAGGAATGTGGGTTTTATGTATGCCTATCTTATGTTTGTGAAATGTCCCCACATGCTTAAGTAAGAATATTTTATGAATGATAATTATGGTTATGATATTTGAGGTATGGAGGTTAAGGAATTAACCTAAAAACCGAAATTTGTAAGCTAAGTAAGATTACCTATTTGGGTTTTTGTAAGTAAGATGAACAAGTGCATGGATGATGATTATGTACGTAACGCACTGCATGTTTATCGTAGGCTCACGGTTTCGACCGTTTGAGGTAGGGTGTGCGAAATTTTACGTAAAAACCAACCAATTATAAAAATGTCAATTTTCAGATCAAATGGGATTGTGATCTGGAAATGTAATTTTCAGGCCCTTAGAGGCTGAATTTGAAAAAAATCAAAACTGCAAAGTTGTAAAAATTGAAAATCATAGGGGGAACGTGAACAGTGTTTGAAAATAAGACTCCAAATGCCTTTCTTTTTATCAAAATTTGAGACTGGCTTGTACAGACAGTGTACACAGCCAGAATTGTTTCAAAGGGAAAAACGAGTAAGTTAAAGGCAGATTTAAGTTTTGATCAAAAGATGAAAGTTGTAGGTTTCGATACAACTTCTGTGAAGAAAGTTTTTCCAAATTCTAACCTGATTTAAAAATAAAATGGAATTTTCAAAACTATGCAGGGTATAGGAAATTCCTGCACATGATTTTTAAAACTGTGCATGGTACATGAAATTCCTGCATATGCACCTTCAATCAAATTAAAAGGATGTTTTAAAAGCAGTTTTTAAGATTTTATATCTCTTTCAAAACATACTGAAATTTTATGAAAATGGTTTCAAAAAGGTAATTTCAAGTATTATGGTAAGAAATACTAATTTACATTTTCAAGTAAACAAGATTTTTTTTTTTTTTTTTTGAAAGAAAAGAAAATACACTAAGTTACATAAGAATGTGGTAACAAGTGTAAGACCTATGGTAATCAAATGAGATACCGATTTGTTATGTTAGGGCCTGTATCTGTGATTATCAGTGGTAATCGGATGGGATACCAATTTACGGGCCTATAATTACTAATGGTAATCGGATTGAATACCGGTTTATTATGTTATAGTGTGTATCCATGATTACCAATGGTAACCGGATAGGATACCGGTTTACTATATTAGGGTTGGCAACTAAGATTACTAAGGGTAGTCGGATTGGATACTAATCTAGTATGTTATGGTGTGTAGTAAGACATAATGACTTTTATCTTACGCCCTATTTGAAATAGGAATATGACCTGTTGTCATGCTTTGATTGGAATGATAGACTAAAAGTGTAGGATGACTTGTAAGTATAACTCCGCCTACAGCATGGGCAAAATGTTTTTATTACATTTCATGGTTTTCAAAAATTCATGCATTGATTTACATGATGTACATATGTTTTATGTTCTATGTCATATGCTTTCTGTTTTATGTTTTATTATTATGACATCATGAAAGGATGTTCACTAATAATAAATCACATGATAAAAATAAGATTAAGTTTTCAACTAATATACATTTAAGATTTAAGTTTTCAGGTATGATCAACTAAGAACAAGTTTTTATGTAATAAGATAAGACAGGTAAGTTTTCTTGTGTCGTACCGACTTACCACAAGGGCAGGTTTAAATGGTTTAGTCCATGGTTTGAGTTAGATTAGATTGGTTGCCCCAACCACTCCATGTTAGACGGTTTGGTCCATGGTTTGAGTTGGATTAGACTGGCCACCCCAATCACTCCATGACTATACGCCACGGTACATGTACTCATGTTATGTATGGGGTCTAGAACCCAGTTAATATAAGAAAGCATAATTGATTCATAAGAGAGCATAATCGGTTCATGCATTCTTTTACTAAAAATGTTTTATGGAATAGAAAGTTGTACTTACTGAGCAGAAGCTCATAACTTACGTTCATGCTGTAGGTAGGCAACCTACCGGCAATGCTTGATGCAAGACTGTGGAAAGATAGCGTTGCAGACTGTGAAATTTAGGTTAGACACCGTCACGGGTTTTGGAAAATATTTTTTATAAAATGTGTTTGTATTATATTATGATAAGTCAATGGTACTACTATGATAACTAGTATGATTTGAAAAAAAATGTGTTTTGAAAGTTCGGTACTCGAGTGAGTACATATAAATAAGTATGAGTATAAGCGAAGTTATAAGTTAAGTTTTTAACGGAGTTAAAAAGAAAAGAAGAAAAAAAAAACATTTCCTTATTTTTTTCATAGAGCAAAAGTAAGTTTTAAGATAAAGTATGTTTAAGTAAGCATGGTAAGGTAACGGCCCCATGAAATCGGGTTGTTGCAAAGTTAAGTATTTAAGTTAAGTAAGCACGAAGTCATAGCCCTATGTAGATCGGGTCGTGACACCGTTTTCACTGTGGCCATGACGAGCCAGAAGATCGCGATCTCACTGGCGTTGACCACCTCTACGATCTGGGCAATCCACAAGATCGCAATGGTCCACGAGAGGTTTTCCGGTGCGATTGCGATCTTCCGTTGGTTTTCCGGATCCATAGGCCGCGGTGATGCGATCGAGGAGGATGGGTCACCTGTGACAGTAGCGAGCGTCGTACCTAGAATCAGTAGTGACAGTCACCAGAATTTGGGGTTTTTTTTTTTTTTCAAATTCCGGTTTAGCAACTCATTTCGTAATGTTTTTTTTTATTTAATTGAAATAATATTTTTGAATTATTTGGATTAGAATTTGATATACTGAAAAACACATATATTCTCACTTAAATCAAATAATAATAGTTAAATATTACCGTATCAATGAAAAAAAAAAAATAGAAGTCCCCATTAAAATTTAGTACCCTCAATAAATTTCAACACTATAAAAAGATGGTTTCCCCGATTGCGAAATGAGATGTTTCCTATTGTCTGTTACTTTCCCATTACATTGCTATTTGCTTTGGCAACGTGGCCCCGTGAGTAGTGTCTAAAACGACGCCGTCTAGAGCCTCCGTCTCCAACACAAAAAAGCCCCACTCTGCTTTCAAGTTTCAAAACTCCTCGGTCAGACTCAGGGTGGACTGTGGAGCGTCCGTACAAAAATGCGTGCTTCGTTTCAGCTGATCACCAAGAGGCTCTCTCGCTCTCTCTCCTTCGCTTCTGCACCTTCACCTTCACGTTCATCGCCATGCCAAACCCTAACCTTCTCTCTGAAACCTTCTTCTTCTTCTTCTTCTTCTTCTTCTTCGTCGTCGTATTCTTCTGCTTCGCGCTCGTTATCGGACCTGCTATCACCGCCGTGCCGTGACGGGAAGAGCGTCATTGCCTCGCCGTGGCACGCCGTTCCGATGCGTGGATTGAAGGTTAACGGAACCAACGTGAGTAGTCGGTCGATCTTGTTTGGTTTTTTGATGTCGTTTGATTTTGTATTTTTTGAACTTTTGTGATATTTTTTTGGTTGATTTTTTTGCAGTTGAAAGTCGGAAATGTTATTGAGAAACGAGGTATTTTAATGGATTTTGCATTCCGCAGAATTGTAGTTTTGTTTTGAATTTCTTCTGAACATTATTTATTTATTTATTTTGCCATTCGAATTTCTTATGAGCTTTTTTTTTCTTATGAACATTTTTTTTTGTCGTTTTGTTTTGTTTTGTTTTGTTTTGTTTTTTGTTTTTTTGGATTTCTTATGAACAACTTTATGCACTTTGCCAAAATTCTTATGCTAATAAAGATTTTTTTTTTTGACAAAAATTCAGAAAAAAGTGCATTTTGATGATCATGGCGGAAATACCTGCATCAGATTTATTTATTTATTTGTTTTTGAATTTCTGATGAACATTTTTTTTTGTACTTTGCCAAAATTCTTATGGTAACAAAGATTTGTTATTATATTTTTTTTACAAAACTTAAAAAATTGCATTTTGATGATCATGGCGGAAATACCTGCATCAGACCGTATTTACGAGGTAAATTCGGAGTTTTTTTTTTTTAAATTCATTTAATGTCACTGTCCGCCAGGTTTTATAGTTTTTGGGTTTTATTTTATTATATATAGGTCTTGAAAGTTGAGCATTCGCATGAAGGAAGGGGAAAAGCGACCATAAAGGTGCATTTCTGAACTTCTTGTTTTTTCTAAGAGGTGAAAGGATTAAGCTTTGACCTATCATATGATATTGATTTGTTATTGTGATTGAAAAGTTGTTAGTAACACAGACCTCACCGTATTTGCAAGAAATGCCGCTTTTCATCCTCCGTTTTCAAGAAATGCTACATATATCCCTTATGGTTACAAATCATGTTAAATATCCCATACGTTTTACTAATCGTGTTAAAAATCTCCACAGAAGTTGTGTTAAAATCCTCCCTAAATTCAACACGATTTGTAACATAGGGAATAAGTAAAATATTTCTGAAAGCATAGGGTGGGATGCAAAACTAAAACAGGGGAAATATATTGTCATTCCTTTTAGGAAATAGGAATACCGCATTGCCCATTTAAGTTGTGATTGGTATGACATGTAAACCTTTAATTTTCACAGTTAAGTTATCAGGCAGTTTCGATCTCTGATGTTGGACTGTAAAATGTTTTTGTAAATTGTTTTATATTTGATATTGGATGGAGACGAATGCAAGGATTTTTGAGAGAGGAATTATAGGTTTTAGACATCTATGGAAATAAAAATTCTCTGCTTCATTTGTGGTCATCGAAGGATAAAGTCTTCAAAGCGTTCCCTTTTTGTTTTATACTCTTTAGCTGGAAGGATGTAATTGGGGACTAAATTGGTTGTATTTAGGGGATGATGTGTCAGTCTCGTGTTTGTGTTATGCTCTGCTTTTTTTTTTTTTTTTTTTTTCGTTTCTTTTGTCTGACTTTCTGCTATGAGACACCTCATCCTCTGTTCTTGTAAATTCCTTCTTTTTTAATCAATTATATTAATAAAAAAAGTTTTTCTTATTACCAAAAAAAAAAAAAAAAGAAAAAATTTTTCCCAGAGCGTTGATTTTTGTGAGCCTGTGTTAAGGGTATAGGAATCATGTCAACCTGTAATATGGTTTTCTGGGTGCATGTAAAATTCCTGTCTACTAATAGGAGTTGAAACTTGAAGACGGTATCAGGATTTCAGAAGAGAAAATGCTAAGGTAAGTGGTAAGAAAGGAAGCATCAAGGAGGCTAAAATAAATGTAAGCTTGGGTGTAGTGCAATTAAGGGTTGAGCAAATATTTCAATTTCTTAGTTATACAAATTATACTTCACCTAGGAAGCCTTTTTTTTTTTTTTTTTTTCCTTCCATAATAGTTCAACAATACTTGGAGACCTTCAAAAGTGGAGGCTGCTTGTGGAAACAAGTTGGAGATGGAAATAGAAATATATTTTTGAATGATGTCTACGGTGGTAGAGAAAGAAAAAAAGAACCACTTGGGAAATGATTAACAAGTCTGCCTAGGTCAGGGAAATGAAATTGCAAATGTCGTGACAACAAAAGGGTACCGTTTGGTGTATGGAGTGTGAAATCTGTTGTTGTTCGGAGTTGTGAGACAAGGAGCTTTCTAACTGTAAGCTCTTGCTGGTATTGCTGTAAGCTGTCATCAGTTTGTGACGAGAATATTTGCAATTATAGGCGTTACTGGGCCTGCTGATATTGGAATGTTGTTTTGGGTTTAGTCCTTGATATGTGGATAACAATTTTATCCAGTTATTTTTTGAATTTGTTGTTATCCATTACATTCACTCTGATTTGTGCAGATATTACTGCATATGCATTCTGATGAATCTGTGAATATTGCTTCAAAATAAACCGTTAGCTTCTCTAATTATAGGTGGAGCTTCGTGATATTGACAGTGGAAACAAGGTAACCCAGCGATTTGGTACAGACGAGACAGTTGAACGTATGATTCTTAACTTGTGTAACTTCCTCTTGCAGTTTGCCTAGTCATCTATGAGGCTGGTTGAATATTAGATTGTTAGCTTAGAATGTTTAGTTCAGTTGGTAGTTGAAAATCAGTTAAATGTTGTTTCTTTGTGTCAGTGTCTCAATTGAATTGTTTGCTGCAGGAGTGTTTGTTGAGGCAAAAACTTACATTTACATGTGTACAGATCGTGATGGGACAATTTTACTGATGGAGTGAGTTCTTATGTTTTGATTTTCCTCCCTCTACCTTCTCAACTTCAAAAGCTGCTTTTCTTTTCAAACAGTATTTAAGGGAAGACAAATTTCATATATGTAATAATTAATATGTAATCCTCTTTGAAATTCTTGCCAGCCCCGAAACCCTTGATCAGCTGGAAGTGGATCAGGACTTGTTTGGGAAGAAAGCAAAGTATCTACAAGGTTGGTGTGCATCATGGTTCCTACTTTCTTTTGATTATTCGGTCGTCTAGTATTTTATATGTATGGAGTTTCATTTCCCACAAATTAACTTGGTGTTGGTTTTTCAATTACCTTAATTGAATTCATCAGTGTCTTGTCATTCGGCTCGAGATATATTATCTTAACCCCACCTCAACGATCAACACCACCACTCTCTCTCCCTCTCTCTCTCTCTGTTTTTCCCCTCATTGATATGATATTTATGCATGTATTCTCTCTTATTTTGTCCCTGATGCTCCTATGTCAATAGTTGACCACTTTTGTAGTCTCGACGCTTCTATTTATTTTGCTATTTTGCTTCCTCATGTTTAAGCAGTGAAGTAGGGTGCAATTTAGTGTATTGTATATCTATATTATTTTTAGTTTGTGCTTTGTTTGATCATTAGACTCATCATTAGTGCTGATTTAGGTGTTCTGAATTGAACTCTGATACTTATTGTGAACAGATGACATGAAGGTTAAAGTAGAGGTTTACGATGGAATCCCTTTATCTGCAACAGTTCCAAAACATGTAATATGCACCGTGAAGGAAACACCGCCTCCTGTGAAGGGGGTTGGAGTCACGCCTAGGTCTGGTTTCTTAGTTTGTGCTTTGCTATATTTTTTGCATGACTTCACTATACATGAGCCCGAAACTTTCTCTCAATTGTTCATACTTCATACTCGTTGATGTAAAAAAAAATGTCATGAATAAAATGCTTGCCGCGAGTGGAGTACTTTTACCATCATGAGAATGCTCTAAGGGTGTGAATTTAGTAATTGTATGAAAGATCAAAGATAGATAAATATATTTATTGATACATGCATCTGCTCTCTTTCATTGGTCTTAGCTCGAGAAATGCGATGAGGCTTTCAGAAAAGACAAAATCCTATTTAGTTTTTTTTTTTTTTTTTTTTTTTGACGAATTAGAAATTGCGTCTACATGTTGGCCTTCGCTGGGAAAGATGGTGAAATGCGTGACGACAGGATATTATGATGAGAAAGGCATAAGAAGGATTTTAGAGAGGCTTTGAGGTGCTTTATGTGTGTGGGTGCAACTCGCTCTCTTTATCTCTCTCTCCGAGTCCGCACAGTTAATTATGGATAAAGGAAAAAGAAGGAAAAGTAGGAACCTTGCCTGGTACTTAAAAATTGTATTTAGAAGAAGAAGAAGAAGAAGAAGGAAGGTGCGGTTATTTCTAGGTCTAGTTAGACAGGCCAATGAATTATTATTCCTTCTAAAAATCTCACTATGCGACCGTTCATTCCTTGTTCGTTTCTTGTGTGATGGCTGAGGTTATTGTTTGTTAGAAAGATTAAGATGGTCAGCTTCTTTCGTCTTTTCGTTGGGTTATTGTTCATGCTCAACTTCGTATCCACTTTTCTTGCATTAAAATAATTTCTCCTCTTGGAGATTTTCATTAAAAAAATGATAATTTCATAGGGCATACTTATTGTCTCTAAAGATTCGAGGCAGATTGATTTCCATGGTTCTAGAAATTCTGAAATTAAGAGAGATTTTACAGTACTCATTTACAACATCTTTCCATCTGATCTCTCATTTTTCTTTTGCTTTACTTTGAATGCTTCTTTCCTATGCAGGGAAAAAACTGCAGTGCTGGAAAACGGCGTTTCTATCAAAGTAAGCTAAATACTTATTTCCATGGAAGAAATTGTATTGCTATTTTATAGTTTGCATTTGGGTTTACCGTAAATTCATGCCCTTGGAAGAATGTCGTTAGATGGTGCTTACTTTTATCGCGTTGATTCTGTTGAAAGATCTCAATGCAGTTTGTATCAGTGTTTAATGTGCATGGAACAACGAAATTCCAGATTGCTCTAAAGACAGTTATTTGAAATTTAGCCATTAACTGTATATTGTTGAATCCTGAAATGATGACAACTACTTTTAATATGGCATCTTTGTAAGTACTATGTGATTTTTGTGCCTAATCTATACCTTTTTTTTATCATACTTCCTAGGTACCTGCTCATGTCATTGCCGGCGACACGGTAGTTATTGATACTGATGATGACTCTTATCTTAAAAGGTATGGTTCTGTGTAGCATCTTACAGCGATTAAACACTCACGTAGATTCAGTGCAGCTACTCTCTTTGATATTACTTTTTTCTTTTTATTCTGTTGTGTCCAAACATCATTCAGACTTGCAAAACAAAAATGTTTTTGGCTTAAAATTTGATAGTTTTGCTGATAAATTTAATCAAATTCTTTCAGGGGCACGGCTTAAGACGAGGCATTGCTTTAAATCTGACAGAAAGGTTGAACCTCATTTTCCTGGGATCTTTTGGATGACCTGTTTCATTTTTCAATTGCTTATTGTTTTTCTCCTGAAAAATTCTGAGGTGGAAACATTTGACAATTTTGTAGATATTTTTCTGATAGCAAAGAAATAAAAATAACTCAAAAAATGACTTGCAATGTTAGTGTTCATAAGAAGTCTCGCATGTGTTTGGTCCCAAGTTCCAATTCAATCCAAACTCAAAAAATTCAATTCAGTTCTGTGTTCTTTTGAAAAGTCAAGCTCAGTTTTATTATTTACAGTTTTTGTAACTCAAACTTTAAAAATCCATAACTTTGCATATACAAATCCATATGTGATGAATTTTCTTATTAAATTACATAGAATTTTGAGACGAGCGAAACTTGTTTTAGTCGTATATTTCTTTTCGAGTACATTTTATGTTTTAACATTTTTTAATTTTGATAGTTCAAATGCCTCGTCAAATGAACATTCAATTCAACTTAATTCCAACATAAAAAATTTAGTTTCAATCCGTATACTAAACTCATGCTTGATAGTTCTAACTATTCATTAAAAATGCTCGTTCTAGTTAAAACAAGCGTTTTGTTTTTGTTTTTGTCTTTTTGTTTTCTTGTTTTTGTTTTTGTTTTTTTGTTTTTTTCTCGTTTTTTTTCTTTTTGGCTTTTATTGTTTCTTGCCAATGTTATTTTTTTGTTAATCCTTTTGCACTCTTATTAAACTTTTTCTTTAAAACATTATGTACTTGTAACTTTAAATGTGTAGCAAAAAATTTTTACTTTTATTCTTTTCCTATTATATTATGTAATTATTTTTTTCAAAATATTGTCCTCACTTAAAAATTTTCTAAATGTCCCAAATTTTTTAAAACAATTGTGCCTTTTATTTAAATATAATACTATTTCTCACAAATAGCTTAATTAACTTTCTATAAAATAGTGAATTTATACTAAATAGCATAATCAATAATCAATAAGAAGGAGTGCAATAAATAATAGGTTTTCAAAACATTGAAAATTATAGCATAATTTTATTATAGTTTTCAAAATCTTTTTTTTTTTTTTTCGGATTTTACCCTTTTTGATTTTATATTAGATTTCTCTTCCTTCTCTCTCCTCCTCTCCTTAATTTCTCTCTATCAACCCACCGTCCTCCAGCCGCCAGAGAAAACTCGACCAAGCTATCCCTAGTGACGACAACGGATCTCTCGAGAGCCGTTGGAGAAACTGAGATTTCGGACTCCTGCCGGCAACTGGAGAGAGAAAAAACAGCAAGTGTCAACCACCCGACGGCGTCTCGACCACACGATGGTGTCGCGACCACTCTACAGCATGAGTCGCTACCTCTGACGGTGAGAGTTGCAACTGGATGATGGGAGTCACGATCGGACCCTGAGGCCTTTCCACACGATTCTCTAATCTCCGCGAGTTGCGATCTCCGGGCTTTGCAATGATCGAAAACTCGCCTGTGGCTTGAGTCGCGAGCTCGATCATGATCCCCAGACGATCCCCTCGGCGGCCCAACAAGTCGAGCTTCTAACGCATTTTCCGCCACTGTCGAATTTTGACATTAGGCTTCGAAGGATTTTGGGATTTAGGGTTAGGGTTTGAGTGAATTTAAGGCTTTAATTTTAGATAATTTTGGGGTTTATTTTGTAATTTAAGAAACTTTGAAAATAAATAAATTGTTGAATAAAGTGCTGGTAGCTTTTTTGTAAATGGAAATTTATTTATTTACAAGTGTTTATTTGTAATAGCCGCTCTTTTGACTGATTCATGATTTCCTTGATAAGGACTATGAATATTTATGTGAAATGCTCGATCTGATTTTATCAGAGTATATTTGAGATCTTATAGTATTATAAGACTCAATGATAGTTTGATTAACCAAGCATAAGACCTTTTGAGGAAAAAGGTAGAATAAGAATTTATGATTTTATTCTGGTCAATGTTTGACCAAAATAATTTAATGCATGATTATGACGGTACTTCAGTATAGCAAGCAATATAGAAATTATACTATGAAAAACCATCATCACGGATGAAATAGTAAGAATAAGGTTCGAGACCACTCTAGAAAAATCAAGTACATTTTTTAGGACAATAAAGGTTAAGTAGCTTTAAGCCATAAGTAAAATCAATACGCAGTCCAATAATACGCAGATAAATTCTGGACTGCGGTCCAGTATGACAGTACTGTTATTAATTGAAAACAGTATTTGTAATATCTGTATTAGTATGAAAATGGACTGCATATTTGGAGAAAAGCCAAATGGAGCCCTAATGGGAGGACACCTCATCATGGATAATTACATGAATTTTTGGATTTTTGGAAAATATAGAAAGAATTAAGTAGATAATTATGGAGATTACTTGGCCTCCAATGGACCCCATCATTGCCGGCCACCTCATAGGACCAATGAGCAAATATTTTACTTTTGGGATTAGATGTGTAATTTTTGAGAATAAAAATAATTTTTGAAAATAAATCATTTTTCACCTATAAATAGGTAAGGTGGGTCAAAATTATGACCATTTAGTGAAGCCCTAACTTTCTAGTTCACTCTCAAGTCTCTCCTTCCCCTAGGAACTGAAACCAAAAAGAAAAAAAAAAACAGAGAGTGTGAAGGTTGGGTTTTGTGAAGCAAGGAGGAAAAATTTTTGGATCCAAAGTCTAGATCCAACTTCAAGGTGTTAACGTAAACCTCCTAAACCCCCTAAGCCTCTCAATTGAGTATTGATTCAAAGATTTATGTGTATTTCACGTTGGGTTTGTAAGAGCATAAGCTCGCCCCTTTACTTTCATGCAATATGTTTAAAATATCTTGTATGTGTATGATTAGGGTTCATTGGTCTTGATTTATGGTTTGATGTATGTTTTGATGATATGTTTTAGATAAATTATGGTATGAGTATATGCCTAGTAGGTGTTTGTTATATATCCCCATATGCTTAAAAAGAAGCATGGTATGTATAAATGATGGAGATGAGATTGTATGATGAATTAAGAATGAAAAACCAACCTAAAACCCGAAATTGGCAAAAGATTACCACACAGATTGCATGGATGAGAAACAAATGCATGTTGATGGAAACTCTAAGTAATACGCTGTATGTTTGACGTAGGCTTACGGTTGCGACCATTTGAGGTAGGGTGTGTGTAATTTTACGTAAAAATCAACTAAATGTAAAACTGCCAGTGTTCGGGTAAAACTAGGCAGTAATCTAGAAATGGAATTTTTAAGTCATTAGAGGCCGAATTTGGAAAAGATTAAAACTACAAAATTATATAAAATTGAAAATCCTAGGTGGCACCATAGACGGTTTTTAAAAATAAGACTCTAAAGGCCTCTGTTTTTATAAAAATCCGAACCTGGTCATGCCCAGATCCTGTGTACGGCCAGGTAGATTCAATAGGGAAAAAGAGTAGGATAAAGATAGAATTGGGTTTTGCACAAAGAACGAAAGTTGTAGGGTTTTGCAAGATCTAAAATTTCATGAAGAAAACTTTTTCAAACTCTAAACAGATTTTTAAATAAAACTGGATCTTAAAAACTGAACAGGAAACATGAAATTCCTACACAGGATTTTCAAAACAGTGCATGAATAGACAATTCCTGCACTTGCACTGATAACTGGAATTATGGGACTATTTTTAGCAAACTCTTCTAAACTTAGACAGTTCTATCAAAAACTGTTTATAAAATGGTTAATCAAACAAAGTCCAGTAAAGAAAAGAAAGAAATAAATAAATCAGGCCAAGTAATAGTAAGACATATGGTCATCGGATAGGTTACAAAATTTATTGGGCCAAGAATTATTTTAAAACATAGTAACAAGATGATAACTATTAGTAACCGAATAGGATACCAAGCTAATGGGTTGGGCGTAAAGCCCATGGTTACCAATAGTAACCTAATAGGGTATGACTTTAAAAGTATGATTGGGCCTTGAACCCAAAGTTCATTAATAATTCAAGCAAGATACTGTTTAATGGAAATTGGGTCATGTGCTCTAGAGTTACACTTAGTAACCAAATGATATATCATGGTAGTGTTTGGGGACATGTAACTAGGGTTACTAATAAATGTTGGTTAAGGATACCCGCATTGAATACAATGATTTATGGTAAAATAAGATGACCTTATCTTACATCCTTTTTGAAAACAGGGAAGTAACCTGTTGTTGTAGCCTGATTTGGGGCAACAAAATCCAGGACTTAACCTGTAAGTACAACTCCACCTACAGTATAGACGAAAAATGTTTTTACTGCTTGTATGTTTTCAAGCTCATGCATACATGTTGAGGTACGTATGATTTATGCTTTATTATTATGGTATCATGAAGCATGCTCACTAATGATAAATCACTTGATAAGAATGAAAATCCAGTTTCAAGTAAGAAACTGTTTTAAAAGACTGTTTTCAAGAAGAAAACTATTTTCAAGGAATTATTTTCAAGAAGAAAACTATTTTTAAGAAATTGTTTTCAAGAACAAGTTAAGGAAAAGTTTTCAAGTATGATGGCAAGCAAGTTGCCTCGTGTCGTACCGATTTGCCATGAGGGCGGGTTTGGTTCATGGTTTGAGTTGGACTGAGCTGGCCGCCCCAACCACTCCATGGCTGTGTACCACGGGTACGTATACTTATGTTAAGTAAGGGGCCCAAAAATGTGCTAACCTAAGACAGTATAATGAAAGCATAATTGGTTCATGCATTGTTCCATTATAAAATATTTTGCGGATTAAAAGTTGTACTTGCTGAGGAAAGCTCATGACTTATGTTTATGCTATAGGTAAGCAACCTATTGACGATACTTGATACAAGACAATGGGGCTCGGCATGGCTAGTTGTGAAACTTGGGATGAACATCGCTACGCATTTTGTTATATTATATTGTTATTCGTGAAATATGTTATATGTACATTTGATGCTTCAGTACTGAAGTAAGTAAGTATATGTGTATATATATATGTAAGTATGTAATGAGATAGATTTCAGTTTCAAGTTGTTAAAAAAAATTATGTATTTCCGCCAAGTTAAATAAGTTAAGTAATTATTTAAGATAAGTATGGTATGGCCTACGTTAGGCGGGTCGTTACAGAGTTGGTATCAGAACGGGTTTCCTGCCTTCCAATTTCACAGTCTGTCTGCCAGTGCCACATTCATTGTAAGTAGAATTTAATTATGTTCATGTGTACTTATTTCGTGAATGTATTAGGATAGACTATATGTTATGGATCCAAGGCAAATGGACGAGGATCGTGATGTTGTCTTGGTATTCTATGGGATGTAACCCCTGTTATTTGACGAAACCCGAAGATCAGTATCGTTAGCAGGATGGCTATATGATATGGAGATGATTTTCAGGAAATGCCATATAGAAGCACGTCTTCAGGTTTTGTTAGCCAGTAAACAGCAGGAGATACTAGGTTATGGTGGCGAACGCAGGGGGAACTGGCTATTCAGGGAGGATCATGGGCTAATTTCCGTGCCCTGATTATTGTACGTTATGGGTCTGTACCTGATGAGGAGGCCAATATACTGTCTTACGACCCGGACATATATAATGATATTTAAATGAGGCGATACCTTAGTTACATCGCGGAGTGGGAAGCCTACCCAAATGAGTCCATGGGCCATTACTGTCGAAGGTTTCAGGATGCGATGTTACCCTATATTCCCCAGGACATAGGTAGCCCAGAGTTACAGGCATTATATCTTATTAGAGACAGTTACCTCTGGAAGTAAAGCATTTTGTCCCGGCTCCGATTATGTGAATATCATTAGAGGATATGATGAATGCTATCATGGAGGCAGAGATAATAGCCTATATGGTACAGGTAGCGGCCCCGAAAGATGACTATCTACTGGTGCCTGTCGATGATGCTGGCATTCTTGAGCCACTATTCGAGGGAGGTCTGTTTTTGCTCGAGGACCCTATCCCAGCCATCCCACTGCAGGAGATCCCACCACAAGAGGTGGAGGCCAACGCAGATAACATCGAAGTAGACCCTGCTGATTTCTTGGCTGCTCCCGAGGACCAACCCGAGGATCCTCCAATAATCATCATTGTCAGTGATGATGATGAAAAAGATGTTGAGAAAGAGGTTAAGGAAGAATGTGAAGAATTTTAGGGAATGGAGGAAGAGATAGAAGATGTCAAGGATGACCCGGAGGAGATTTTATTCGTGACGAAGATTGGGACATGTTCTCTGACATGACGACCGAGTAGATCATTTAGACCTAAGTCTGACTTTTATTATTTTATTCTTTTTGATCTTAGGGTTGTACATAGGATAAGTATGATGGTAAAGTGATAGACACTTCCATCTCATTTTTGATCATGTATATATATAGCAAGTATAGGGGGTATAAGATATGTACATAATAGTACCAAAATGATATACTTTTTGTATGATGTACAAAAGACAGAGTTTAAGCATGAATGTATACAATGAAGTTATGATGTTATGAATAAGTATCAATATGAAAGGTTTATGAAGGATTCATGATGAAGCCATGATATGATAAGATGAGATCATGATGAATCTCTAATATGATATTTTTATGACATGATATGATAATGCTATGTTATGATATGATAAGTTATGACAATATTATGACATGATGTTTTAAGATATGATGTGATAAGTTATGAATGAAAAAAAGGATATTATAAGTATGATAATATCTTTTCTTAAGTAGGAAACTAGAAGATGATATGACCACGAACTCGAGCTAATCAAAACCCGCAAGAGCCTGATCTTCCAAACGTGGTAGCGATGTTGTAATGTTAGTTAATGAAACAGCAGCAAGAAACTGATCAGTTTCGGGAACAGATAGCCCGATTCAATCAGATACCTGGACCTAATGTAGTCCCACCTCAAGAAAACCCTGTACCTCTAGTAGCTCCTCAGGTACCAGAGGTTCACCATGAGATTCCATGAAATGCTGAAGTTCCATTAGTACCCATAGGGGTACAAGCAAACCTACCTTTGATTAAGGAGGATCTGTTGTATGAGCGTTTCAGGTGAATGAAGGTGCCTGAGTTTGAAGGACCTATGGACATGATAGAGGCCGACAATTGGTTGATAGATATCCAAGTAATTTTAGATTTCATGGGATTGACAGAATAGGAGAAGGTTCTGTGTGCTTCCTTTACACTTAAGAAGGATGCACGGCATTGGTGGATGACCGTGCAAATGCGCAGGAACGTGGCAACCATGAGTTGGCAGGATTTCGTGACTGAGTTTAGGATAATCTATTACAACTGGGAAATTCTTACAGCCTAACAAGATAAGTTTAACAGTTTTAAACAAGGATCGATGATAGTATTGGAAGCGGTCAAGAAGTTTGAACAATTAGCTCATTTGTGTCCGGAACTGGTACTAAATGAAACCGAGAAGGTAAGGAGGATGATGAAGATGTTTCGAACAGATATTGCCAAACAAATCAGTGCTGGCAGTAGCCCTCCAACCCTAGTATCCAACTGGATCAGTCGGGCAATAAGAGCCGAGTATTGGATCAACCGGGATAAGGAGGCAAGGGCTCAAATTTTTAAAGCTAAGAAAGAAGAGAAGGTAATGGTGAAGTAGTCGCAACCCCAACAGAACCCGGAGTCTTATTCGAAGGGTCAGTCCAGTAATGCTGCCCAAAACTCTAGACAATTCGGAAAAAACAATAGGAGAGGGAACGTTATAAGTCAGGGCCAACTGGGAAATTATCCTCAAAAGAAGATCAACCGAGGTAGTGGTGGTAATAATAATAATGGTAATAATTATCTTGTGTGCACCCAGTGTGGGAAGAAGTATTTTGAAGATAATAGAAATGTTGGCTAACTTTGCAGGATCAGAACTCTTCAGATTCAAAATTTAGAGGAGGCCTTCAAGATTATCAGAATTGCAATTGAATCTCCTTTTTATATTATTTTATTTATTTATTTTTACTTTAAAAAATTATCTTGGAAAACAAACATGTAATTGTTGCAAATAGTATCCTCTAAGAATGCTCCCATAAAAAATTGGTGGGGTGAGGCCTAATTAAAAACCAACCTCCTAGGCTTAGTAGCGTTTCCAGGAAAGACTAACCAGCCTTCTAAACAGAATTTCCTTAAATTTTACCTCTGCATTAAATCACACAATGTTTCCGAAACAAATTGAAAGAAACATCTAAATTTTATTCTAATTTTATTAAATTTCATTAAGTTAGTGCTCTAACGGTCAAAACCTAAGTAAAAATAATAATAAAAAAATAAAATGACAACTAACCAGAATTAGTAAATCTAAATTATTAATTAAATACTGAAAAAAGGAAAAAAAATAGACAAATAAGAAAATCAACTATAATAATAATTCTATAAAACTAAAAAGAAACAAAATGAAAAAAATAAATAAAGAAAACAAAAAGAAACAAATAAAATCCTAATCTCTAAAAAGATGAAGAATAAAATTAACAAAAATCAAATCAAATCAATTGGCTGTAAAAACTAGAAAGGAAATAAGAAAATTAGCTAAATTAACAAAAATTCTAATATTTACACTCCAAATTAAAAAAAAAAATGAAAGGGAAGATTTTATACGTACGAGGGGGGGGGGGGGGGGGGGGGTTTGTTACTAAACACGTTCCTAAAAAAAAAAAAACTGAATAAAAAGAAAGAAAAACACAACTATATGTATATGTGTATGCATGTACATATGAGAGTCTTCATGGGAACGTATGTAAACAAATGAAAAAAATTAAAGAAAGAAAAAAACTAAACTGTCTAAGCTAAAAAAAACAAATGTAAACAAACTGAAAACGCAAACAAAACAGAAAAAGAAAAAAAAAAGTAATTACAAAACGTCAAAAAAAATTTTTTTGAAGAAGCAAACAAACTAAACTAAAAACATTTTATAAAAGAAAAAAAAAATCAAAAGAAATCACTCACCTCTCTTCCCCTTCAAATTTTCAAAAACCAATCTTGTTCATAGCACTTCCCCGGCAATAGTGTCAAATTTGATTACGTCCAAATTATATATAGATAAAGCGATCAATTGTAGCATAATGAGAACAGTCGATCCCACGAGAATGTGACAAATACACAAATAAGACAGATTATTAGAAATAAATGTTTTATAGAAAAAAGCAATATAAAATGAAAAGAATAAATATTTTTAGATTTTTGATACAACTAAATAAACAAAAAAATTAAAATAAAGAAAGTGACTGAGAAACTTTAAAAGCCTGTTATTCAACACCAAAATTCTAATCATATAACTTAATCACAAGTTTCACATTCCAAACTTGCAATAGAAAAATATGATTTTGAAGCACAAATATTAATAAAAAGTATTTGATTTAATTAATCTCCTCACATTAAAACAAGTATAATTATTCCTATAAGTTATCCTAAAGCGACAAAATACCACCGGCTAAATGTAGTAAATGATATTCTTATAAAAATAATTAAAATAAACCACTTCTCACTAGTGATTGTGTGCGCATAATATGATAATTAAAACCATTGTCACTATAGAAATAAAAATCATAAAAATAAAATAGAAGAGATTGAAGAAATAAAAAATAAGCGTTAAGAATAAAAAAGATTAGGAATTAAAGTGAAAGAATGGTTGTAGAAAAAAATTCTTCCAACTTAGCCTTCCACTAGCAGTGTTTCACTCATAAAAAGGTGTGTCACTTACCTCACACAAATAAGAAAACTAAAGAAACAAGAATTGAAAATAAAGTAACATTTAATTGATACTCAAATCTCACAATTCTTAAATGAATATTACAATAGCATAGCCTAGCCCTCTATTTGTAGTGTTTTAGAGACTCAACTAAAAAGGAAAACAAAATAGTAAAAATGAGAGACTAAAACTAGAAAATAAAAATTAGGAAACTAAAAATAATATTACAATTAATTGGGAAAATGAAATATTTGATCAGGGAAGAAATTTGGTTGATTTGATTCTTTAGAGGACTTTCTTTTAAAGCATAAATTTGGAAGGTGAAGGATTGCTGCACGCATCCACCACGTGGAGCGAATGAAATTGGCTGTTGCAGGTAGTAGGCTACATGGCATTATTCAATTTACTACTAGGCTGGCTTGGGAGCTGATATGACTTAAAAGAATGGATTCTATGTCTCAATTGCATGTATTTTTCTCCATGATTTGTGCACTTCTTATAAACTTACAAATAAATAAGATAAAACTAGACATTTTCCAATTAAATTATTTTGAAAAAAAAATCATTAAAATGTATAATTAAAGCTTAAATAATTTAACAATTATACTATAATAAGCATCAAGAAAAGTGCACTTTTGTGTACTAATCAGCGAGCCTTCGTTGGAGACTCTCTCGATCTAGGACGTTGCCGGAGGAATCACACGATTCTCCTCGTGACTCTCTTCACGATTCTCATCGCGATTCGCGCGATCTTTTGGCCATTGTGCGATGTCTCTGGTGAGAGCTTCATCTACCTCCGATGACCCGATTTTGATCTCGAAATAGCTAAAGAAAATCACAGCGCCTTGCGAAATCCTGATCTGATCTCCGTCGGTGAAGATAAGGAGGAGTCTTTGACGGAGATCTGATGCAACCGTGACAGCAACATCGGCTTTGGCGAGCCCTGGGTACTGATCATCCGATTTCTTGGAGCTCCACTCAGTTGGTTGGTGACGATGGCGATCGAGCTTTGACGGACGACTGACTGATTTCACAATAGATTTCAATCAGGGTAGTTTTGGTTTTGTACATTACTATTTTAATTGAATTATGTTATTTTCTTATATTAATTTTAATCCTCCTATTATTTTAAAACTTCATAACTAAATTTGCTATATCATCCTTTCTCTCTAAGATAGTTTCATTTGGTTGTCGTTCAAATATTTCATCCATTTATTATATGGATTTTTTTTGTTCTTTCTCCTAAAATCTTACCCTTCTTCCTTTTAATTTATCCCTATTAAAATGATTATATTCCAAATATATTTTCACTCTTTTCCTCTATTTTTTCATTATGGTTTCTTTATTTCGTTCAAATCTTATATCTCTAAATATGTCTTACTAAAATACCTTTTATTTCGAATTTTATTGCATCAATATGATTATTTTCCCCGCAATTACATCCTTAGTTAAAGATCATTTTTCACTATATCAAAAAATTTAACAACCATAGACGTTAGTGGGGTAAAGAGAAGGGTAAACGGTTCCTATTTATTTATGATATGCCTCTTAAGTTTGCATATGTTTGGTCCTTTATTACCACCCCATCCTTTTATTACTACCCCACCCCCCACACCACCCCCGGGCGCAATTATGCCAAGTACACCTGTTTTTGTAACCATTCCTCTTCTTACCTACCTGGCGTCTATTTTGCTTCCTAAATCATGACTCTTGGCAATCGTTTAGTATTTCGTTTTAAACCAGTTAATTTTCAAAAATTTTTTGAAATTGTATTCTCTTGTAAAAGTTTATATTTACTATTTTGAACCAAGATCTAAATAGATCCCAAGGTTTCACGTTAAGCCGGACCAATCCTTGTCAAACACCAAACAACCATAAAACAAGCACAATGAACTAAGAGAAAAGACTGGCTATTTAATGATGTGAAGTTGGTCAGCGTGGGAGTGACAGACTCACTTACGTTGCAAGTCACTCTCAGTTAAAAAGCATAGTACGCACGACCAAATAAATATTCTACCCACCGTCATTTCAGAAAAGATAAAATAAAACCAAAACAAAAATCTACCCATAAAAAAAAGTCTCCCATCATAATAAAATTATTATACTTTTCTTGGGGGAAACTATGTAGACCCTTTGAGGGTCTCTACAGATAAAGTCTTTTTTTAGGCTATTAAAATTTAATCGAATGGTTGAAATATTGTTGGTATACCATACTTATCATACACCTTACCTCATATTATCATTCCCACCTAAAGTCTTCTCTGTCGCTGGCAGCGGGCCTCCACTCTCTGGCCCCCGATAACCCCCCCTCCCCCCACCCTAGGTCCCCCTCCCCCGACCACCCCCCACCAACCACCCCCCTCCTGGTGCCTCTCAACTTCCCCCCCGACGGGGACCTCCCTACCCCCCTCTCTCTCTCTTCCCCTTTCTCTCTCTTCTCCTCTCTCTTCCAGTCTCTCTTCCCCTTTCTCTATCTTCTCCTCTCTTTCTCTCTTCCCGGCCCGCGGCCCACCGAGCCCACCCCCACCCCCGACGGGGACCCTTCATCCCCCCCTCTCTCTCGCTTTTCCCGTCGAGGGCGGGCCTGGAAGAGAGAGAAAGGAGAAGAGAGAGAAAGAGGAAGAGAGAGAGGGGGTGGGGGGTCCCCGTCGGGGGGATGCCGAGAGGCTCCGGGGTGGGGGGAAGTCGGGGAGGGGGACCTGGGGTGGGGGGCTCCTGGGGGGCTGGGGGAGGGGGTTTGGTGGGGCTGGGTGGGGGCGGTCGGGGTTGGAGCCGGCGATGGGGGGCCGGGGGTGGGTCCCCGGCGTCCATCGTGGGCGACGGAGAAGAGTTTGAGTGGGAAGGATAATATGAGGTAAGGTGTATGATAAGTATGGTACGCCAACAATATTTCAACCTTGATTAAATCTCAACGGCCTAAAAAAGAGCTTTACCGGTAGAGATCAATCTACCATAGTTTCCCCCCTTTTCTTAATCCGATATAATTTTAATATAATATAATGATTTGAAATTGTATTTTTATTGGTAGAGTGTTTTTTCATATTATAAACCATAAATTTAGAATTCTTCTAGTTTATTGAAAGGGAGATTTTGTTTCAGGTAAAACTCATTGTAGAAATTATATTTTCACCATATTAATATATACTGCTATTTTAGTCATTATATTAATTTTTTAATAATATCATCTGTGAATATTTGCTTTAAAAAGTTAAAACACAATATGCAAAACTGCTTAAAGTCGTTGATTAGTGATAACTCTAGAAATTAGAGTTATCTTAGGCACTTTTAGACTTGGATGCAATTGGTTTAGAGAGTATTTGTGTTATTTTTAGTATATTTTCCTATGTTTTATGTTTGTGTGAACTTTTTATCTTGGGTTTAGTGTTTGGTTGATATTTGGTAATTGTGAAGCAAATTCTGGTCAAATGAGGGCTAATTTGGGCTTTAATTTTTGAATGAAATGCAGAATTAAAAAGTGGAAGAAGCTGGCTGAAAATGCTACAGCAATGCTGCAGCATTTCTTGCAGAAAATTTTGTCCAGCTGGCATATTTCTGAAAAAGCAAAAAGGAGAGTACAGCTCATATTTGTGGGGACCAAGTTTTTCTGCCTCAGTGGGCTGTCACGTGAGTTGGGATGGTTGCCCTAAAGGGTTAATACATTTGTTTAGAAAGAGAGGCAGCCGCCAGGGAGGTAGAGAAGCAGAGAGACCAATTGGGGAAAATAGAAGAGAGGGGCTTCTGAAGAAAAAAAACGGAGGGAGGCAGCCGCCAGGGAGTGCAGAGAGGGAAGGAGAGCTGAAAATAGAAAAAAGAGGAGAGGAAGAGGGAGGCAGCCGCTGCAGAGGACATAGCTGAGAGAACAAGAGAGCGAGAGGAGCTTTCAAGCTTGGCTGATTTCTTTTCTCTCTCTTGCTAGATTAATCTCTTTGTATTCTGCTCATGGATTTGTTCATGGATTATTATTGGATTATGGAATTTGATTTTTCGATCATGAACTAAATTGTTTAGCTAGGACCTTAATGGAACCAAGGTTGTAGGAATGTTATGTTGATGTTGGATTGCTAGATATTGTTCTGTTCTTGTTCATTCATGTATGTGTTATGTTTATTTCTATTTGTTTGACTGGCCATCAACTATAGGAAATCAGATTTAGATTAATACCGGAAGGGTTAATTTAAGTTGGAAATAACATGAATGATGTAAGTTTAATATGCGTATCTAGGTGTATTGATTTATGAATGGTATAGGAATATATTGTTCATCTTGCATAACCCATAAGACCCGAGCATTAAAGTTGCATTCTAAGAGCTGGATTCACATAGGAATATGTTGAAAAAGGTTTGAGAAATTAGCCATAATAATTCGGAAGATTTTTATGCATTAAAACGGAGGTTTGGTTAACAGGCGCAGAATATGCTATAGCATTCTAGTAGCATTCGTGTAGCAGACCTGCAACTGAGGTGAAATTAGGTGTCCTAGCTTGTTTAATCCATTGGTTTCCCAAACTTAGCTGCATTCCCGTTCTTTTCATTAATTTTGTTTGCTTTTGCTTTGCTTTGAATTGTTCCATAATTGTTAGTGAATTTCCAATTCAGCTTCATTTTATTTCATACCTTGTTTGGTGTTAAAATAGCTTTTACTTGATAATTTTGGTGATTTAATCCTCGAGGGACGATATCCGTACGATTGTGTACACTTTATTACTTGTATGATTCGTATACTTGCGAGTGTTCAGATTGAATAACAAGTTTTTGGCGCCGTTGCCGGGGATTGAAATCATTAAAAATATTTGTAAAAGTTATTTAGTTTTAGTTCTTGTTTCTGCATTTTCTTATTGGTTGAGTTTTGTATTTTCAGGAGCTTGTTTTTTCTGCATGAATAACCAGCAAAATCAAGAGTTGCTGCCCTTGGACCCAGAAATTGAAAGAACATTTCTAGCAAGGAGAAGGGAGCAACAAGGTCGATTGGGTGTGGGAGAAATACCAGAAAGAGTTGCTGTCAATATGGCTAATGATGGGCAGCAAGTGAATGTCAACAATCTAGCGCCTCAGCCAGTTTTGATGGATGACAGAGACAGGGCTATTCGAGATTACGCTGTACCTATTCTACATGGGCTCAATCCGGGCATTGTTAGGCCAGAAATACAGGCGCCACAGTTTGAGCTTAAGCCAGTCATGTTCCAAATGTTGCAGACCGTGGGCCAGTTCAGTGGAATGGCAACAGAGGATCCCCATTTGCATCTCCGGTTATTCATGGAAGTGAGTGATTCTTTCAAGCTACCAGGGGTGTCTGAGGAAGCATTGAGGCTGAAGTTGTTTCCTTACTCCTTGAGGGATAGAGCTAGAGCCTGGCTTAATTCGCTGCCACCGGATTCAATAGCAACATGGAATGTCTTGGCAGAAAAATTCCTCATGAAGTACTTTCCTCCAACCAAGAATGCCAAGCTCAGAAACGACATCACAGCATTTCAACAATCGGAGGGAGAATCTTTGTATGAAGCATGGGAGAGATTCAAAGAATTGCTGCGAAAATGCCCTCATCATGGGATTCCCCATTGGATTCAGATGGAAACTTTCTACAATGGGCTTAATGGGCAAACACGTACAATCGTTGATGCAGCTGCCAATGGTGCTCTTTTGGCCAAATCGTACAATGAAGCTTATGAGATTTTAGAGAGGATGGCCACCAATAATTATCAGTGGCCCACCGAGAGACTCAATGCGCGAAAGGCTGCAGGAATTCATGAAGTGGATGCTATTACAGCACTCTCTGCTCAAGTGTCGAGTTTGACGAATATGATCAAGACCATGAACATGTCAGCTGGGGTTAATTCGGTACAATCGGTTGGCGTCAATTGTGTTTATTGTGGAGAGGGACACTTGTATGATGACTGCCCCTCTAATCCAGCCTCTGCTTGCTATGTGGGTAATTTCAACAGGAACAATCATTATGCAGCGCCGTACAATCAAGGGTTGAGACAACACCCAAACTTTTCATGGAGCAATCAAGGGGCCAGTTCTAGTGGAGCAAATGCTTATCATCGACCTTCTCACCCTCCGGGTTTTCCATCTCAGCAACCAAGAACTCAAGCTATGGACTCATCTAGCTCTTTGGAGAATTTGATCAAGGAGTATATAGCAAAGAATGACGCTAGAGTTCAGAGTCATGATGCAACATTGAGGAGCTTGGAGAATCAGATTGGGCAGATTGCAAACGCCTTGAATGTTAGGCCACAAGGTTCTCTTCCAAGTAATACAGAAGATCCAAGGAGGGAAGGAAAAGAACATTGCAAGGCAATCTTATTACGAAATGGAAGAGAGATCGAGCGAAGAGAAAAGCCAAAAGCTGTGCAGACAGAGCCCACTTCAATCCATGAACAAGATGAGCAGAATCAACAAGAAGAAATTCTGGTGAAAAATCAACCGTCAGACTCTGCTGCAGAAAATGCTACAGCATTTACGCAGCATTCTGGAGCAGCAGAAAGCAGTGAAATCAGACCTCCTCCACCATTTCCTCAACGGTTTCAAAAGCAGCAAAAAGATGGTCAATTTCGTAAATTTCTGGATGTCCTGAAGCAGCTTCACATCAACATACCTCTTGTGGAAGCCTTGGAGCAAATGCCTCATTATGCCAAGTTCATGAAAGACTTGGTTACAAAGAAGCGTTGACTTGGGGAATTTGAGACTGTGGCTTTGACGGAAGAATGCAGTGCCATTTTGCAGAATAAACTCCCTCCTAAGTTGAAGGATCCGGGGAGTTTCACAATCCCATGTTCAATTGGAACCCACTACTTTGGTAAGGCGTTGTGTGACTTGGGAGCAAGTATTAACTTGATGCCGATGTCCATCTTCAAGAAGTTGGGAATAGGAGAAGCTCGGCCCACTACAGTATCCTTGCAGCTTGCAGATAGATCTATTGCTCTTCCTGAAGGAAAGATTGAGGATGTTCTTGTAAAGGTTGATAAATTCATTTTTCCTGCTGATTTCATCATCCTTGATTATGAGGCGGATCGAGAAGTGCCAATCATCTTGGGAAGGCCATTTCTTGCTACAGGCCGCACCTTGATTGATGTGCAAAAAGGCGAGTTAACTATGAGGGTGCAAGACGAGCAGGTGACTTTTAATGTGTTCAAGGCGATGAAGTTTCCTAATGAGATGGAGGAGTGTTCGGCCATATCTGTCATTGATTCCTTAGTGGCTGAAGAGTTTGAAACTAGTGACCCTTGGGAGTTGATGCAACTTCCCTCATCCTTAGAATCAGTTGAAGTTGAAAATGAAGTTGTTGAGCAGCTAGCTTGGTTAGACGCCAATACCATTATGCCTAGACCTCAAAGGAAGTTTGAGTCGCTGGATTTGTCGAACCGTGAACACCAACCACCCAAGTCATCAAGAGAAGAGCCACCAGTCCTAGAATTGAAGCCTTTACCACCTCACTTGAGATATGCATATTTGGGAGAATCTTCAACTCTTCCGGTGATCATTTCGGCTGAGTTGACAGCAGATCAGGAGGAGAGGTTGCTTGACATTTTGAGAGAATTCCAAGGTGCCATCGGGTGGACAATAGCAGATATAAAGGGTATAAGTCCCTCATTTTGTATGCACAAGATTCTCTTGGAGGATGATAAGCAAGGTTCCATAGAGGGTCAGAGAAGAATGAATCCAATCATGAAGGAGGTTGTCAAGAAGGAGATCATTAAGTGGTTGGATGCTGGGATAATTTACCCAATTTCTGATAGCTCTTGGGTAAGCCCGGTTCAGTGTGTTCCTAAGAAAGGGGGAATTACTGTTGTGGAGAACGACAATAACGAATTGATTCCTACTAGAACAGTAACAGGTTGGCGGATTTGCATGGATTATAGGAAGCTTAACAAAGCCACATGAAAGGATCACTTCCCGCTCCCATTCATTGATCAGATGCTAGATAGATTGGCAGGGAAGGAATTCTATTGTTTCTTGGATGGCTATTCTGGCTATAATCAGATTGCCATAGCTCCTGAGGATCAGCACAAGACTACATTCACTTGCCCATTCGGTACATTTGCTTTTAGAAGGATGCCATTCGGTCTTTGCAATGCTCCTGCTACTTTTCAGCGGTGTATGATGGCGATTTTCACTGATATGGTAGAGCAATATGTGGAGGTATTCATGGACGATTTTTCTGTTTTTGGAGAAAACTTTGAAGATTGTCTCACTAACTTGGCAAGGGTTTTGAAGCGATGTGAAGAGACCAATCTAGTCCTAAATTGGGAGAAATGCCATTTTATGGTCAAAGAAGGCATAGTGTTGGGACACCGAGTTTCAAAGAATGGCCTTGAAGTTGATAAAGCCAAGATTGCCATAATTGAGAAGCTGCCACCACCATCAAATGTGAAAGGGATTCGGAGTTTTCTTGACCATGCAGGGTTTTACAGAAGATTTATTAGAGATTTCTCCAAGATTTCTAAGCCTCTTTGCAGCCTATTGGAGAAAGACAGCCAATTCATCTTTGACGAAGCATGTTTATCAGCCTTTTCAGAGTTAAAACGGAAGCTCATCTCAGCGCCAATTATTGTAGCACCGGATTGGTCATTACCGTTTGAAGTTATGTGTGATGCAAGCGATTGGGCTGTGGGGGCTGTTTTAGGGCAGCGCAAAAGCAGGGTTTTCCATCCCATTTACTATGCTAGCAAGACTCTTTCAGGAGCCCAACTGAACTACACAGTAACAGAGAAGGAGTTGTTGGCTGTTGTCTATGCCTTTGACAAATTTCGAGCTTATCTGATAGGAGCAAGGGTCACGGTTTTCACAGACCATTCAGCCATCAAATACTTGGTAGAGAAGAAGGATGCTAAGCCAAGGTTAATTAGATGGGTGCTTTTGCTTCAAGAATTCGACCTGGAGATCAAGGATAGGAAGGGCACGGAGAATCAAGTGGCTGACCATTTATCTCGGTTGGAGAAAGCTGAAAAGGGCACAGATTTAGAAGCTATTAAGGAGGTCTTCCCAGATGAGCAGCTCCTTGTTGTGAATCGAGTCTCAACTATGGTGCCATGGTATGCAGATTTGGTGAACTACCTAGTTACTGGGTTGATGCCTCCTGATTTGAATGCCCATCAACGAAAGAAGTTCCTCCATGAGGTCAAGTTTTACTACTGGGATGAGCCATACTTGTTCAGGAAATGTGCAGATCAAATCCTAAGGAGGTGTGTTCCTGAGGAAGAATTAGAAGAAGTGCTGCATCAATGTCACAATTCACCATATGGAGGGCATTTTCAAGGTGATAGAACTGCAGCAAAAGTTTTACAATCAGGCTTTTATTGGCCAAGCTTGTTTCGGGATGCTCGTAATTTTGTATCAAGGTGTGATAGATGTCAAAGAGTTGGTAGTATCTCAAGAAGACATGAAATGCCTCTAACCAACATCATCGAGGTGGAGTTGTTCGATGTGTGGGGGATTGACTTCATGGGTCCCTTTGTTCCATCTTTTGGCAATCTTTACATACTGGTGGCAGTAGATTACGTCTCAAAGTGGGTGGAGGCCGCTGCCCTTCCTACAAATGACTCGAAGGTGGTGATGCAGTTCATAAAGAAGCAAATTTTCACAAGATTTGGCACCCCAAGGGCAGTAATCAGCGATGAAGGGACGCATTTTTGCAGCAAGCACTTTGAGGCATTGCTGGCAAAGTACAACGTCCGCCATAGAGTTGCTACAAGCTATCACCCACAGACTAATGGGCAAGCCGAGGCATCTAACAAGCAAATCAAGTCCATCTTGGAGAAAACTGTAAGTCCTAATAGAAAGGACTGGTCCAAAAGGTTGGATGATGCACTATGGGCCTATAGGACTGCCTACAAAACTCCAATTGGAATGTCTCCGTACCAATTGGTGTTTGGGAAAGCATGTCATTTACCTTTGGAGATGGAACACAAGGCTTATTGGGCGCTCCAACAACTGAATATGGACATGAATGCAGCCGGAGAAAAGAGATTGATGCAACTCAATGAGTTAGATGAGTTTCGGTTGCAAGCATATGAGAACTCTAAGCTCTATAAGGAGAAGGTCAAACGGTGGCATGACAAGAGAATCATGAGCAGAACTTTTGAGCCGGGGCAGCAAGTTCTTTTGTTCAATTCAAGATTGAAGCTCTTCCCAGGAAAGTTAAAGTCTCGTTGGTCAGGTCCATTCACAATTGCTACTGTATTTCCTCATGGAGCAGTGGAATTGCAAGATGACAAGTCTGGAAGGAAGTTCTTAGTGACTGGGCAGAGAGTCAAGCATTATTGGGGAGGTCCTGTGGATCGTTCTAAGACCTCCATCACTCTCGAAGAAACTTGAAAAAGGGAAGTAGTCAGGCTGATGACTTAAAAACAAGCGCTTTTGGGAGGCAACCCAAGTTTTGTTTTCGAAATTTTTAGTTTGTGTGTGCTAGTTGATGTTTGCATTGTGTTTGTTTCTTTTGTTCTTTTTAGTTTTTGTGTGTGCAGTCTATTCGTTTGTTAGCTTGTGGAGTTAATCTCGGATATGTTTCTGTGCAGTGAGGAAATGAACAAATGCAAAGGAGGTAGAGTTGAGAGAATTGGTCGTGAGAATATGAAGCAATTTCGCATAAAACGGTCCAGCATGCTACAATTATGCTACAGCATTTTGGACACTAGAGTCGAGCTTAATTCATCGAGCCCAGCGTGCGAATTTTGGCCTAGGAATCAGCCTTCTAGTGTAATCTGTGCTAAAAATGCTGCAGGAATGCTACAGCATTTCTGGAAAAATGGGGAGAGCAATCTGTCCTAAAAATGCTACAAGAATGCTACAGCATTTCTAGAAAAATGGGGAGAGCAGTCTGGGGGAGCAATCTGTCCTAAAAATGCTACAAGAATGCTACAGCATTTCTGGAACAATGGGGGAAGAAATCTGGGGGAGAAATCTGTCTTAAAAATGCTATAGGAATGCGGCAGCAAAAAAAAAAAAAAAAAAAAAAAGAAAAAAAAAGAAAAAATATATATATATATATTTATATACACATATCTGTACATATATATATAGCGATATTAATAATAATAATGATAGTATATATATATATATATATATATATATTAACCCATAACCCTGCAGAAGCCCCTGTATGTTTGTGCTCTCTCTTCTGCCCCGTCCACCGTCCATTCTTTTGTCTTCTCCTTCACCTCTCCGAACCAGCCATTCGCCCATTCCGTCGCCCTGCTGCCTCGCTGTCCGGCCGCTCGCCATCACCACAATACCCGCCAGTCCCGTCGAGTCAGTCATTCGCCGTCCACCGCACAAGCCTAGTCCACGCAAGCACCCACTCCTTCACCCAGCCGCTCACCGCCCAGCGCGCCGCATCGCTTCACTGGTTTGCTGACCCAGCTCCCTTTGCCGCCTATTCCTCAGATTGTTTTTCCATAGATTTTATGAGAGAAGACCCAAAGATTTGGGTATTTTGATTTCGGGTCACACGGTAAGTTTGGGGGAGGTATCTTTATAGTTTGTGCTCGCATTGTGGGCGAAGATTTACGCATCAAATTCGCGGCCAATCACCACATTCCAAAGGGGCGTGAGTTCTTTTGAGTTTATTTTTATTTTATTTTAGTTTATTTTTCTTTCCAATTGACAGTTCGTTTATTTTTCTTTTATTTTCTGTTTCAGTTGTTTTATTTCATTGTTACATATCTGGTTAATATTTGTGGTTTGTTTTTCTTTTTATATTTTAGAAACAGTGAGGACACTGTTTGCTTTTAAGTTTGGGGGTGCATGGAACTGAAATTCCATGTGTTTACCTGCTAGTTTTTTATGTTTTTGTTTGTTTTGTGTTTTTCTTGTTGTTTTGTGTTGGTTTGTTTAGTATGCTAAACCCGAGATATGCTTTCTGTCGTATGTTTGTTGGGTGTTGTTTTTATTGTTTGTTTTTTAGGCTTTTTAAATGTTTGTGGTTTGTTTTCTTTAGTTTTTGTGATGTCTTGGAGAATCTGTCTTTCAGTCGGTTGTTAGAAGGTGATTTTCAATGATGAAAAAAAAAAAAATGAAATTTTGACCACCTTGTTTTGTGCAATGCTCTGGCTTATTTGGGTGTTAGGAAAACCAGTTGAGCTGATTTTGGATATAATTTCCCTTGTTTCATTGAGCACAACATCTTAGTATAACTTTCTAAGAAGCTTAGTAATAGCTAGATTGCTGTGAGAACTGAGGTTTCTAGAATTGATTTAGAGAAACCCTCGAGGCGAAATCGTTGAAAATTTAGCATAAGGGAGATGATTTAGGCACTGTTTGATCAGTTTGGAGCCTTTTTCTAGCCACCAATGATTATATGCATCATTAGTCACCCACTTTGAGCCTCAAGACATATTTCTTTGACACCTTGAATTACACCTAAACACTATACCGTTGTTGTTTTATGATTTAGCATGCAATTTTTGTTCCAAAAAAAAAAATTTTAAAAAAAAAAAAAAAAAGAAAGAAAGAAAGAAAGAAAAAGTACTCCGCTATTCTGAGTTGCCTAGTAACCAGGAGTAACATGAGCCCCATGTGTACTTTTGCGTCAAACAGCAATTTAGAATATGAGTATGCGTTAGCAATTCTGAAATGTGACGTTGTTGAGTAACCGGGTGTCTTCATCACCAATGTTGGCATTCGCGTAAAAAGGTAACAGTGACATGAGGAATGTAAAAACAAAAAAAAAAGAGGAATAAAGTGTTGTATGAAGTGTTGATCAAAGAAAGTATTCAGTTTCAAGTGTCCTAAAGGATGAGGAGGACCATTTTGATTCTTAGAACTAGCTGTGTGTTATGGTGTTGAACCTAAAGATTAAATCCTTTATCTTGCCCTAAACTCAGCCTGACATTGCATTCCATTTAAGTCCTATTGATCCTTAGTGCTAGGTATTCTTGCATTAGTGGAGAGGGAATCAATAAGTCAACTTATGGAGGCTCGGTAAATGTGGTCTAGTTTGAAGTAAGTCATTGGGAAGGAAGTACAAAGGATGTGCACACACACACCAAGGGATAACATTCAGACCAAGTGATAAGATAGTTTGACCTAGCACTTAAAGAAAGTTGGTGTTGAGCATGGGCAGGTGGTTTAATTTGCTAAAAAAATAAAAAATAAAAAAATAAAAAAAAATAAAAAAAATAAAACCTCTGAGAAAATAGCATATCTTCTTGACCGTTATGACTGATAGATGGAATCTCCTGCTGTGATCACTTCTTTTTGTTATTGTCTTTTCTAAATGTTTGTGTTTAGTGTCTTTTGTTTGAGTCATTACTCGAGGGCGAGCAATGTTCTAAGTTTGGGGGTGTGATAACTCTAGAAATTAGAGTTATCTTAGGCACTTTTAGACTTGGATGCAATTGGTTTAGGGAGTATTTGTGTTATTTTTAGTATATTTTCCTATGTTTTATGTTTGTGTGAACTTTTTATCTTGGGTTTAGTGTTTGGTTGACATTTGGTAATTGTGAAGCAAATTCTGGTCAAATGAGGGCTAATTTGGGCTTTAATTTTTGAATGAAATGCAGAATTAAAAAGTGGAAGAAGCTGGCTGAAAATGCTACAGCAATGCTGCAGCATTTCTTGCAGAAAATTTTGTCCAGCTGGCATATTTCTGAAAAAGCAAAAAGGAGAGTACAGCTCATATTTGTGGGGACCAAGTTTTTCTGCCTCAGTGGGCTGTCACGTGAGTTGGGATGGTTGCCCTAAAGGGTTAATACATTTGTTTAGAAAGAGAGGCAGCTGCCAGGGAGGTAGAGAAGCAGAGAGACCAATTGGGGAAAATAGAAGAGAGGGGCTTCTGAAGAAAAAAAACGGAGGGAGGCAGCCGCCAGGGAGTGCAGAGAGGGAATGAGAGCTGAAAATAGAAAAAAGAGGAGAGGAAGAGGGAGGCAGCCGCTGCAGAGGACATAGCTGAGAGAACAAGAGAGCGAGAGGAGCTTTCAAGCTTGGCTGATTTCTTTTCTCTCTCTTGCTAGATTAATCTCTTTGTATTCTGCTCATGGATTTGTTCATGGATTATTATTGGATTATGGAATTTGATTTTTCGATCATGAACTAAATTGTTTAGCTAGGACCTTAATGGAACCAAGGTTGTAGGAATGTTATGTTGATGTTGGATTGCTAGATATTGTTCTGTTCTTGTTCATTCATGTATGTGTTATGTTTATTTCTATTTGTTTGACTGGCCATCAACTATAGGAAATCAGATTTAGATTAATACCGGAAGGGTTAATTTAAGTTGGAAATAACATGAATGATGTAAGTTTAATATGCGTATCTAGGTGTATTGATTTATGAATGGTATAGGAATATATTGTTCATCTTGCATAACCCATAAGACCCGAGCATTAAAGTTGCATTCTAAGAGCTGGATTCACATAGGAATATGTTGAAAAAGGTTTGAGGAATTAGCCATAATAATTCGGAAGATTTTTATGCATTAAAACGGAGGTTTGGTTAACAGGCGCAGAATATGCTATAGCATTCTAGTAGCATTCGTGTAGCAGACCTGCAACTGAGGTGAAATTAGGTGTCCTAGCTTGTTTAATCCATTGGTTTCCCAAACTTAGCTGCATTCCCGTTCTTTTCATTAATTTTGTTTGCTTTTGCTTTGCTTTGAATTGTTCCATAATTGTTAGTGAATTTCCAATTCAGCTTCATTTTATTTCATACCTTGTTTGGTGTTAAAATAGCTTTTACTTGATATTTTTGGTGATTTAATCCTCGAGGGACGATATCCGTACGATTGTGTACACTTTAGTACTTGTATGATTCGTATACTTGCGAGTGTTCAGATTGAATAACAATTAGGTTGTTAAAATGTTAATCGAATACTCCAAACAACAATATTTTACCTATTCAACAAAAGTTCTTACCATAAGTTTTTAGTTTGTTTTGAATTTTTTCTTGTAGAGAAGAGGTGCATCACATGAATACAATTGTCATGCACGTTGAAACATGTCATATCAATTTCATGGTGCCATTTATGAGGGCGGGATTACCCCACTACTTTTTTTTTTTTTTTTTTTTGTGTGTCAATACCCCACTACCATTTACTAACGGGAGTAGTTTGGGATTACCCCACTACCATTTATTTTTTTGGGTGTAAATACCACACTACCATTTACTAACGGGAGTTGTTTGGGATTACCCCCACTACCCTTTTTTTTTTTTTTTGGGGGGGTAAACACCCCCCTACCATTTACTAACGGGAGTAGTTTGCTCAATGAAGCATGCCCATCCATGGACCACAACCAAAATGAAGTCTCAAGTTTGTTAACCATGTAAGTTTTACTCTAGGACATTCCATCACTTAATTAAAGTTAGAATATTGTCAATATTTCGTGAAATTTGGACCAGCTTCTTATTTGTCACAGCACGTTTGGACAGTAAAGATATTAAAGTCAATTTTAACTTATCTATGACTGTTAAAAACTTACGTAAGAAGTAGATAGAATTCTAAGTTTAAGCCTAAATTTGGCGCGCAACTTTTAAATGTTCTTTTTAAAAGGATTTCAATTCAATTAATTATTTTTTTGTTGTTTCGAATTCCTCTTCGTGCTCACTTTTTCTCTCTTCCAAACACCAATCAGATTCTAAGTTTGATTTTTTTTTTTTTTTTTTAAATCAAACTTATGTGTCAAATATAATTTTGTTTTTTGAACTTTGAGGTGTGGGATTTGAACTTTATATATTTTAAATGAAATCAGGTATGTTATTACTGTTAAGCTCCATCTGCAACCGTAACACACAAAAAAATGTCTTTTTTTTTTAGAGATACATAAGCTCCAAACATGATAAATGATATCGTATTATATGAGACAAAATCATTCGGATCTATTAGTAAAGTCTGAAGATGCTCATAGAAAAAGACATATGCTTGAGTCTCGATTATGGATATACCTCGGGACATTAAAATTGAGTACATGTAGGACTCTTATTCGCAAGACCCTGACAATTTACGGAATTTCTCAATTGATTAAGGGTTGAGACTCAGTAACATTAGGGCCACTACTAACTTCATATAGAAACAATCATAGTAGGACCAAAACATAACCAATGCTCAGATATGACAAACAAATAACCACTGTACGAAGGAGGAGAAACCGCGTATATTATTAGAAATAATAAACAAAAGTAAAACACCCAGATAAAAGAGGACAAGGATATTTGTTATTATTATAAACAAAATTACATGAACAAAAAAAAAAAGTCACACATAAAGAGCCCTTACAATAAAATGATCCACATCGTCGAGACAACCTGGAATTGAAAGTTGTTGCAAGATCTCCTTAGCATGTGACGATCACATATCATAGCTAACTATCATGTTCCTGTCTTATTCCTTCTCACAACACCTATTCTCCTTCCATAGGTTCGCATCTGTCAATACCCTCATTATATGATTTCTACCTTCATCCCTAGAAGAGAGAAATCAGAGATTGGCCAAAAGCTACCACCGGAGTCCGACTGCAAAAGAGAAAAATGATTGAGAAATCCTAACCCTCACTCATTAAAGGGAGAAAGAGAAGAGAGATAACCACAATACAAGTTTTATTTCTATAATTGCACTTCTTATTTAATTTTTTTTTAATTTCACCATTTCAATATTTGGGACCTTCTCAACCCATTAGTGTTTTAAAAAACAAATGGGAAGACCACCAGTTCTTGATATTTCTTTTATAGAAAATTGGTCACTATCTTAAGTACCCAAACTGACTAAATTTCAAGTCCTTATTTAAAATAATAATAATAATAATAATCTTTGTTCGTAAAAATAGGGAAAACACCTAAATAACACAAAATTAAACACCACCTTACCAACATAACATTAAATTAGGTTACTTCATCAATATAACACAAAAGAGTTCTAGTCAAAGATCAACCTACAAAATCAAAGGCCAACTTAATATATTTTACCCAAATTGCCCATATTATGTAGAGAATCTACTATAGTAACATATATATTATTTTGGATATTCTACTAGAATATTTTCAGTTTTTAGCATGGATGTCCAAATGTCTCTAGCTCCGGCCGCCAGTACCCGTGTCGGTCATCGAAATACTCTAATAGAGTATAATGCATACTCTACTAGAATATTTTCAATATTTTATTAAAATATTTTCAGTTTTCAACATGGATGACGAGATGTCTCTGGCTCTAGCCAGTGTCGGTCACCAACATACTCTAGTAGCTAGAATATTTTGGATATCCTACTAGAATATTTTAAGTTCTCAATATGGAGAATATCTCTGGCTCCGACCGTCGGCGTCGGTCGCTGACATATTCTACTAGAATATGTATTATACTCTATTAGAATATTTTAGATATTCTACTAGGAGATTTTCGGTTTTCAACATGGACAGCTAGATGTCTTCGGCCTCCGTCTATTGAAGCCAGTTGCCTCCATACTCTAGTAGAGTATGATCCATACTTTAGTAGAGTATAGAGCAAACTTTTACTATAATATTTTAAGATTTCAACATGGATGATGTCTTCGGCTCCAATCGTCGGTGCCGAGTGCCAGTCATCAGAATACTCTAGTAGAGTATAGTGCATGGATGGTCGAATGTTTCTAGCTCCAATCACTGGCACTGTTTGCTTAAATACTCTAGTAGAGTATAATCTGTACTCTAGTAGAGTATAGTATATATCTACTAGAATATTTTAAGTTTTCAACATGGATGGTCGGATGTCATCAACTCCGGCTGCTAGAATATTCTAGTAGAGTATAAGACATAATCTATTAGAGTATTTGATTTCAAAATAGATGACCAGATGTCTTTGGCTCAGGCTATCAGAATACTCTAGTAGAATATAGTCCATATTATAACACAGTATAATTTATACTCTAATAGAATATAGTGCATACTCTACTAAAATATTTAAGTCTTCAACATGGAGGACCGGATGTCTTCAACTCCAATCACCGACGCCGGTCGTCGGAATACTCTGATAGAGCATAATCTATACTCTAATAGATTATAGTGCATACTATAATAGAATATAGTGTATACTCTACTGGAATATTTTAAATTTTTAAGAATCTGAACTGCATTATGCTAACATTTAAAAAAAAAAAAAAAACAGACATTCCAAATCCTCATTTCTTTCATGTGATAAGCACGGTAGTACAAATGTAAGCAATTAAGAATATTATTATTTTTTTATAATAATTAAGAATACAATTTTGTTTACCAACGAAATGCATTTTGCCTCCGAACCAAACAAACAAAAGAATATGAAACGTAAAACAATCATCCCAACCACAAAATACACAATAGATAAAAACACACACTATCATCAAGTATTAGGAAATGAAAAAATTTGCCTTAATTCATCGAAATGTCATTTATGTATGTGAAATAATCATGGGAGTCCCTTTACACCAAATGGATCAAATACATGCCTTCTGTACTTTTCTATTGAGCTAAAAAAAAAAAAAAAAAGAACTCTATTTTCAACCAAAAAAAAAAAAAAAGAAGAAAAAGAAAACCTCCTGTAACACCTCCAACTTGGACCAACTACCAGTATTGTATCGTCTTCTAGTAGAGAAACTTGGTATAAAAATATTCCTGTTAAACAAACAACAATCTTGTTACCTGCAAACAGAGGACGGGCAAAAGCATCCTCCTCCTGTAGAGAGCTCCGATCGGATCCGGCTTCTCCAAACTGCATAAGCTCCGGCAACTGTCTCTGTGACCTCCAACGGAGAGAGGTGTTGGGATGTGTGCTCATAAACAAATGAAATGTACTATTTTGCTGATTTAATTTGAGAAATTTTTCCAATATTATTTTTACATGCATATTTAGATATTTTATAAATATCGAAAACCTTAGATTATTTAAATGTGACTTTAAATATTGTATGTAAGTATTATATACAAGAGGATAATATTTAAAGTAAAATAATCTAAATTTATCCGTAATTAAAAATTAAAATTGGGATATTTAATTTAAAATTACTAGCGCGGTTTATTATATTCTGAATGAAATGATCTTATCCGGATTATTAATAATGAGATTATTAGAATGAAAGCGCTTTATATAATTTGATTATATAGGACTGGAACACAATTAATTATGAATCTCTAATAATTTCCATTGTCATATAGAGTATTCAAAATTAATCAATGATGGTCATATATAAGTCGAACTTAATTCTGAGTAATTAATAGACTCCTATTATTGTATCATGTTTTTTGACATATCAAATAATGACACAAATGAATAGTGTCAAATTCTTGGTATTTTAGAACTATAATATAATAAGTAACTGGGAATATTAATATACAAGATGAAATCCATTCCTTCGTAACGAAATTTGATGGACGGTTCCCTTAAGTGTTGATCCGGGACGTAAATAATAAGAGCGCTCAATTTATGATTAGATCATAAATATATTATTCATTAGAGAATCAATAGTACTTAAGGAGAAAGATATAATTAAATAGGTTAACGAAAATTACATAGCTTTAACTATGAACCGTTTATGGAGGATTGCTTTATATGTAGTGACTATATCAATAGGCAATTCAAATCCTTTGAATATAATTAGTTTTATAATTTTAAGAGTGTAATTCCAAATTTTTAGTGGAATAATTTGAAATTAATAATTTTGATATTTTAATTAAGGTGTTAATTAATTGTCAAAATTATTAGAGCTTAAAATTATAAAGTTCATAGTTCCTCTTAACAGCTCCATTAAATCATGTGAACATTATTTTATGTTAGGTTAATTTATTATTTATTAATTTAGAATTGAAAATTTTATATTAATATTCACACAACAAATTAATTGGATTAATTTGTATTTTTAAATAATGTGATTATTTAAAATAAATTTAAAATAGCTTTAAATTAAAGATTACACAGTATGGGAAGAACCACACCATAATTGTGCAACACAGGATGGTTCACGTTATATCCACAAAGCGTATGTGAAATTTTAAATTTTGAATTTTTGATACAACTAGAAAAAAAAAAAGATCAGTTATTTTATTTTGAATAGTTCAGAATAATAAAAAAAAAAAGAAGTAACATAATGGAAGAGAGATTTATCTCTCTCATATCAATCATACACGCCCACTATACGGAGGAAGCGGGCGTGTGCGTGCATGTTGTTATACATGTTGAATTAATTAATTAATTTAAAAATAAAAAAAGAAGTATCAATTATTTCTTTATAATATTAAAAAAAAATACATACAATGTATCTATAGGAAGAGATATTAATTCATTTTTGATCAAAAAAAAAAATAAATATTTTTTGATCTAAGAGTTTATTATCCTCTTCTCCTTCATTTTGTTTCATGAGTTAAGAACGCAAAGTGAATCAAAATTCAAGTACGTGATTAAATTCAAATTCAGAAACGTCCACTCATTTCCTGTTTATCGTGATCTGGAGAACGCTAAGAAAGAAGTTTCGAAGGATTTGCAGTTCTTAATAAGATTGGTAGTTCCGAAGGATTTGGAGTTCTAAAAAAAGTTATTTAAGAAGTTTAAGAATTTCGACCTAATCAAACAATAATATATCTCTAAATTTTTTTCTCAAATTTATTTTATTAAATTAATATAAATATTATGGTCGGAAAAATTTTAAGAAAAGTTTTTATATGTGATATTTGAATCGTACCATGTTTTCTCTCATTTTTAAAAACTGGTTTTCGAAACCTACGAGAGGGAGATCGATGAAGCGACGGAGCAGCCGGATCTGACCTGATCTTACCAAATCTAGCTGCATCTTGCCTCTTCACGCGACATCAAATTCGCACCTCCATCACACAAGTGATGGAGATCCAATAAACAACAAAACACGCGATGGAGCTCCTCCCAGAGGTTGAATCGGGCCCAGCACATCCGCATTTTCCGATCGCGATATCCGGCGCAATCTTTGACTGCGATCTCAAGGCAACAGTGGATGATCGGGTCCAAACAACCGCAATCTCTGGTGCATGAACTACGGCGAGATCCAACGGCAGCAGTGGACGACTAGGACCAAACAATTACGGTCTCCTATGTGCGAACTTTGACGCGATGTATGAGCGGAGCCGCCCGACTATCGAGATCAGATCTGCGGCCAAACGCTAATGACGACTTCGGAAGCCTCTTCTCCGCCGCCGCCACCGCCGTAGGCACCAAAATCCGAGATTCACCGGATCGAAGCTGGTGGAGGAAGACAGGAGGAGGAGAGAGGAGGAGTGGCTTGATCTGGCAATGGCGGCCGGGATTCCGGGAAGGCGACGGAGAGAGAGAGAGATAAGAGAGATCTTTGGATTTTTTTTTTTTTTTTTTTTTTTTTGAAAAAGAGATCTTTGGTTTTAGAGTTAGAGAGAGAGAGCGAGGGAGAAAGAGGGCGAAGAGAGAGGGAAAAAAAAACTCCTAAGGGTAAAAAAAGACAAAACACATGTAAAAATATATTAATAAAATTTGAAAAAAAAAAAAGAAGCGAAGATTGTGTTATGTTCACAAGGAGAAGGGATTTTGTTTGACACTAATCCATAAAAATAAAATAAAAATAAAAATAATAAAAAAGATCTCAGCTCTAATGGCGCAGCGCATTCTCGGCTCTTTTGGGGCCCATGACAAATCACCCAACATGACCCAACAAAGAACATGTGAGCCCACATTTAAAGGGACTGACTGCACGTTTCATGCAATGAATATGCTGCAAGAGACATGGTGAAATGGCCCAAAATCAAGGTGGGCCCATCTTCTGTGCCGAAAAAAGACGCAAGGGTCTTAGTGACATAATGGCATCGCACCTACTTCAGGAAACACTGAGTTGCAGAAGGCCCATTAATTTGTTTCAAGATCTGATCCCCAGAGGCGGTGCTGCTGTTTCAGTGAGAGTGTATACTACAGGATAAAGTTTTGGGAAGACTGATATATGGACAATCAATTTTTAGTGGAGATAAAATCAGAAAAATATAAGGTTTTTATAGGTAAAATTAAGAAAAACAAAAGTTCACTAAGGTGAAAGTCCCACTCTGTCATGAGTGGCAAGGTCCCCCCTTGCTCGAACTTGTAATGTGCATGTTCCTCTTTAAACTGAAACCCTAGACTGAAAAGATAAGAAAAGCATCAAACATGTGCCCCACACTTTTTTGATCTTCTAACTTGTAAGAGTAGTCTTCTTGTAATTTATTTTTTTTCTTTTATTTCAAGGTCCACCCTACGTAATTTATTTATTTTTACCTAAATGCACAAGGAGAATTTTGTAGTAGGGTCTGAAAAAAAAAAAAAAAGGGTTATCAATAGAGATTGAACATATACAGAAACTTAGAAAAATTGTCATACTTTTTTTAATTGAATATGATTAAGATATAACATAAACATTTACCCTTGAATTTATGACAGTAAGACCACCATTCGCTTTGGGGAAGCACATAACATCCTGGGACTTCAATGTGAGAAATCTATCATTATCTAAGAAAAATATTACGAACATCAACTCTAATCCAACTTTTTAATACCATCTTGTATGATTTGTAAGTTATCATTATTTCATTGATATAACTGTACATAAAAAAAAATTATGTATTGTTAAAAAGATGACAACTAACTGCCACGTGAGTTGCTACTCAGAAGTTGTGATTAGAGTTAGTGTCCAAACTTTGTGCACCATCACATCCATTTCCTAACAAAGCAAAATGGAAAGTCTTAACACGAACATTGGGTAAGATAGAATATTCAAGAGGACATATTAGCTAAGACATTGAGTGCCCGGCCTAGAAAGTAGCTTGGATTTCCAACTCTCGAGTTTTTTTAAGCAATTTATCCTTGGGGAAACTAAAGTCTCTGATCTCGCTGCGACTAAAATGCTGACTTGACCAAGCCTCTTATAATTTGTGTGCACACGCAATCGTATAAGGCTTGGACCTCATGCGCTTTAGCTTGACAAAATAATATTGTATCATCAACAAACATGAAATGAGAGACCGCTGGGGAGTTTCTGCCGGAAAAACCGTGGAAATATCCATTATTCTTCGAACTCGGACAAAACTTCACTGTGCATAATAAAAAGCAAATTAAGATAAGAAATTAGGGACAACTTTCTAGTACCCGTATGTGGAAGGAAGGATTTTCAGCGGGTTGCCATTGAGTGACACCCTGAAAGAAACCCATTACACACTAAACAAAATAAGATCATAAAATTTATCACATAAACCAAAAGCCTTTAGAACCGCTCTAGAAAATTCCAGTCGAGTTTGTTATAGGCCTTATTTATGTCCATCTCGAAGCCGATAAATTGAGCAGCTGGAGCCTCGCGTCTTCTTCATGATATGAATGTCCTCTTGAACTAAAATAGAACTCTCTGCGATCCACCTATGCCAAGTAAGAAAGCTGATTTGGAAGGGCTAATAACGTCATTTAAGACACTTCTCAACCAAGTAGCTTGTAACAATCTTATGACACACGTTGCACAAGCTAATTGGTTGAAGGGAACAAATGTGGAGGCATTCTTTCTTTCAGGAATCAAACGGATGAATGAGCGATGATTGATGAATTTGACAAACTTGCCCGAAGCGAGTAATTCCTTCAACAAATCAACCACTTTCGACTAAAATAGTGGGCATTAATTTTTCTCCTATTTTTATGCAAAGGGTAATCTCCGACATTGATTGCTCGACAAAGTTATATATTATGCTAATCTAATTGGAATGTACTAATTACGCTTCTCTAATATCAGTTCCTCTTTTTTTTTTTTTTTTAATATGTAAAATTTTATTATTGTTACACTAGTTTGTATCATAGATTTGGATTCCACATTCCAATTTGTCACTTTGGCTCTTTTTATTTTATATAAATAAATAATGGAAACCGGAAATAACTGATGCACCAAAATATCTTGACTTGGTCAGCACCTCTTTAACGACCTCTTCATTTCTTATTCCATTGGTTTATTAAAAATAAAAAATAAGAATAATAATAGCATTTGAAACATGATCCAGAGGAACAAGAAGACAACCCAGAGAGAAGCAGAATGGACATAAGAAGTCTACAAGGAAAACACAACAGTAGGAAGTCACTTTTAAAGGATTGAGTCCACACTTGCACCTCGAAAAAAAAAACTCCAAATATGTCTCGTTAAAAGCTATCAAATCAAAATCCAGTGGGAAAAAATATTAGAGAGGAGAAAGAATGCATTGGCTCTCTGTTGATCATGTATATTATATAATTCATACACTAATTTCGGACACATTATATTTCGATTCCATATTCCAATATTTCATTTTTGTTGTTTTAATATACTTTCCTTTTTTTTTGGTTCCCCCTTCCCTCTTTCTAATATTGGTGTCATTTGAAGAAAATATAAAAAATGTAGGTACTGTATGCAGAAAAACAACCGGTACTACGTATTTTTATAACTATATATTATTATATTCATGTAAGACAGCAAACAAAGCCTAGTGAGCTTCAAAAGTGTCACTAGAAAGGAAAAGAGAAACGTACGAAAAGGAAAAAAGCTTCCCAACGAACCCCTAATCAGTGTTCTTGACTCAATCCTCTCAAATGATAGTTTAAGAATATTGTACATGCTACTACACAATATAATAAATAAATGAATATACTATATTTACAAAAAACCATTCCTAGCCCTAAAAACTGCAGCATTCTCGTAATGCTGTCTCCCTTAATTCTAGCTATATTTCTTTCCCTCCTTTTTTTTTTTTTTTTTTGCTTAGAACCCTTTCTGTTTTTCTTGTTCCCTGCTTTCAAATCAGTTGTGTATCGGAGATTTTCTCCTCGCCGGAGAATAATCCATCTCGGCTAGGTCTACTACGTCCGGATAGTGCTCGAACTGATCCGATTGTTCTTCAGAAGTCCTCAACGAATTAACAGTTCTACCCTTTTCGCCATTTGAAATGGGGTCAGCTTTATTCATTCCATTCTTCTCATTCTGTACATGCAGATATCAGCATGAGAGTTCTATATGGAGGAAGGGGAAAAATGGAAGATTTTATTTATTTATTTTTGAATTAATTCTAAAGCCCTAGCCAACTTATTATTTTCTCGGCAACTAAATATTAATATAATTAACCAACCTTGGAAGTGGTGGTAGTGGTAGTAGATGGTTTGACACTCATAAGTTTTCTATTATTTCCTGCAACAGTATAAATGGAAACCACTTAGGATATTTATATATACATATATATATATATAAGTATATGTATATGTGACTTGAATACTTATTGTGGTTTTTTTTTTTTTTGGTATGATCACAAATAAAAAAACAAAATTGCCGATGCAAGATTTGAATAAAAGAAAAAAAAGGTTAATTGTTAGATTCAGTTCCCGGACAAACTTTTTTTTTTGCTCTCTCTCTCTCCTTCAAGGTACATGACAATGGGTCCTAGTTTTTTTTTTTTTTTTTTTTTTTTTTTTTTTTTGAAACCCTTGAGTTGTTTTGGATTTGAAGAACAAATACGACTAGTTTGAACTATAGCTAGGAGCTTCTAGTAAAAAAAAAAAGAAAAAAGAAAACCTATAAGAGAAGAAAAGAGAAGAAAAGGGAAAAACTAATATTAATAATTTAGTGGTGTCGGGATCTGTGCCTCCTAGGTCCATAGTAATCTTCATGAATGCTTGGTAACCAGTGGTGTGATTTCTTGGAGACTCTAGAAGACACTCTTTTCTTCTCTGTACCTGAACAGTTATTTCCATCTCTGCAGACAACAGCCTCCTCGGTGACACCCTTAATATTATTTGTTTTGCTCAAAGTAACTTCTTCCTGCGCGCATATTATAGGCAGAGAAGAAAACCCATGTGAGGAATACATACATTCATATATATATATATATATATATATATATATATAAGGAGTCTGAAATTCTTGCTATGGAGCTAATAACTAAAACGAAAATTTTTATAAGTTCAATGGAGGCTAAAAGATTCATGTTCCAAAAAAAAAAAAAAAAAGGAGTAAGTTTTTAATTTTTATTGGGGCTTCGTGTAAATTAAAAAAAAAATTTACAAACAAAAAAAAAAGCCTGTACATACATGTATATATGTATCTATACAAACACACACGCATCTATATGCTTTCAATTAGAATACAAATTAAGAACTTGCAGAGAAAAGAATTATACCACATGGGTTGACTTGTGTTGTCCAACTGACTTGTAAGACCCTTTCTCCAAACGGATACCTATCACAGAAATAGCAAGTATTTTCAGTACTCTATTCATATATATATATATATATATAGATGCATATATATAGAGTTAGATTTAACACAAGTATTTTCACAGAAAAAGGCTTTTATGAGGTTTTTTTTTTTTGTCAAAAAGAAAAAACGAAAAAGAAAAAAGAAGCATGTATATATACACACTCACACACACACCTTGAACTTGCTCAGACAGTATTAGAAGAGACAAAAGAAGAAGAAGAGAGACTGTGAAAGAGGGCCTCATTTGATGTGAAGAACTTGTGAAAGGAATATTAACTGGAATTAAGGAAACGAATTTATGTGGGTTTTTGGTTTTGGTTTGGTTTCTCTGCTCAGAAACTTGAATAGGAGTGGTACAGAAGCTTCAAATGGCCGATGAGCTATATAACTTGGGAAAGTTTTGCTAATATATATACACACACACATACATATATATATATATCTATATATATGCAGCTGTTGGGGTCCACATATTAGGTTCCCCAACAGGAACTAGAAAAATGGGATTTGTCTTCCACTTTCTTTTGCTTTTCGTTTGGAAAAGACATCACCCATAATTCAATCATCGGCTGCTAATTGCGTTTGAGTTTATCAAAAGTCATAGTAATTTGAGGGGACCAGATTTACAAAACCCAAAAAATAGCTTAATCTCAGAATTTACATCACAAAACGTTGAAGCATATTCAAAAAAAAAAAATTAGGAAGAAAGAATATTTTAAGGTTTTCTCTTGTTGTAGGGACCATCTGCCTTTTCTTTTGTATTTTTTTTTATTCAAATGAAAATTAATTAAAATTAAGAAAATAAAAAATATCCAACAATTATAAAGAATAAAAGGACTTAAAGGGAATATAATTATGTAAACTAAGCAAAAATAACAAGAGGATTTAACATAAGCAATCCAAGAGCAAACATGATGATATTTTGTCATTTGAAAGACGCATAATTTGTTTTAGGGTTTTGAACTTTAGTAAGGACTTCATCTGCTATATCAGTTCAAGATATATTAGGATTTGCTTCCAAATTGTTCTCTGTTTGATGGCCAAAGATTTTTTTAATTTTTTTTAAACTTATGTCTATTTCCATTACACATCATCATTCAAATTCTATCAAAATTGAAACAAGCTAAACACTACGTAAACTACTTTTTGATGATTTAGAAGCATATATTCACTAAACTGGTATTTTGTTTATATACCATATGTTGCTTTTTTAAAGTAATGCACTAACATGTTTGTGGCAAAATAAAATTTTCGGAGTTCTCTTTTAAATTAAGATCGTGTTTTCAAGAATAGGGAACAAACTAAAATTCTATCAGTAATATATCTTTTCAAACTGATCAAAATCATGTATGAAAAATAAATTGTGTAAAACTGATGAAATGTGATAAAGGTATGATGACCTATCAATACAACATTTTTCCGTACCTTCACAAAGAATTATCATACAAATTTTGTCTTATTGTTGACCCCAGCCCTTGCCTTTCAATGTATCCTATGCATCTAAATTTGTTTGCCCAAATTCCGTAGACCAAACTTTTTCTATGTTTTGTCTCATTTTCCATCTCGCAATCATGCTCTCTTCCAAGCTACGACAAGACAACTGATTTGCCAAGTTCCAAACATCCCATTGTTAGTCAACTGATTTTGCAGTTTAATAATCAGTTCATGTGGCTATGGACATAAGAAGTGGCTTTGCATGAGTTGTTTGTCAAGTGGAGAAACTTAAAACTTTCATGACAATATTACAAGTAAAATACAAGGACTCTTATCAGTTTCTCCTGACAACGTGGATTATTTTATCGACAAGAATATTTTGTGTCATTATTATTATTATTATTATTATTATTTTGTCGTACGTAATTTTTTGTATAACAATGATGATATCTTCGTCTTCTTTTATTTGGGTATTATACTTTTGTTTATAATTCTAATAACGGAAGTGGTTTCCACACCTTCCATATTGGTTGTTTGTTCTCTAAATCCGAGTCTTAACGACAGTATTTTGGTTCCACTAGAGTTGCTTCTCTCCGAAGTTAGTGATGTCCTCGTGCTACTAATTCTTGGCCTTCAATCGATCAAGAAATTCCACCGATTATCGGGGTTTTTAAAAGGAACCTTACATATACTTGATTTTAGTGTGTCGAGGCATGTAACCTTTTACGGGTTTCAAGCATATATTTTTTCCTTTGAGCTTCATATAGACTTTACTGATCCATTTTTATTAAAAGATTTTGTCTCATGTATTAGGGGGTCATTCGTTATAGTTAGTGTTTTTGTATATTTTTAATGAGTTTAATGAAATTTTATTGTTCAAAAATAAATTCAAGGACCTTACTTACCAAAAAAAAAAAAGGACTCTTCTGTAGATTTGGAAGTGGCTTTCTAGTCAGATAGAGGAATATTCTTAATCTACCTCCCCTCAAGGGAATAAAAAAATGGTAAAAATTTGGAGGTAATCATTATTACGTAAATATAATTGTTTCACATGATGTATATGCTAGACCTACGTTATTATTGAATAGAGAAATACCCGGTACGTGTTCATAAGCGTCTTTTAACGGTTCTAATTAATCCGGTCCACGATCTAATACCGTTCATGGATTCGCCAATGATAAATTTATGATATTCCATTAAGACGAACGTGATATTTATGCTCCAAGCCATGATTCTCCATGAGTACGATTATCTTTGCGTCCATAATTGCTCAAGGTGTATGATTATTACCAAAGCCAAAGACCCGACAACCACAAAATTCATGATTTAAGAACTCTACAAAAGAAGATTAAAAGACAAAAGAGAGCCTTTCGGTTTTCACATTATGTGACGCCAACCCATATGTATAGTTTATCTATATATATGTAAATACAGTGTTATGAAAAATGATGATGTATATAGACAAGTGTAATATTAGGAGTTATTTTTCCTATTTGATTTTATTCGAAATTGATTTTTCCTATTTGATTTTATTCGAAATTGAGATAAACACTACAGTTTCATATCTATCTGTCTATCTCTCATCCAAATTTTAGACGGGATGGAAAGCACATTTTTTGAGGTGCAAGAAAAACTTCAAAATTTATAAGAAAATATGTTTTTTTTTTCTTCCAAACAACCCAACCAACCCACCCCACCCCCCCCCCCCCCCCCCCCCCCCCCCCCCCCCCCCCCCCAAGAATGGTACAAGAGTAACAATACAACATTATTGCTCAAACATTAAAAAAAAAAAAAAAAAACTATTCTCTTTTTCCTTAAAAGGAGAAAAATGACATATTAATTGACGTTGATATCCCTTATACATTTACCCTTGTCGTTACAATTTGTCACTCAAATTATTTTTGTTAGGCACAAGTATTTGGCAAGAAAAAAAATTCCAAGAAGACAAAAGTTCAGAAAGTATCATGCCAAGTAGCCAACTTGTTTTTTCTTTTCTTCCTTTTTTTTCTTTTTTTTTTTAAATGGTGCTTTTGTCCCTAATTTTTTAGTAAATGGATAAATTTCCTTTTGAATTTTTAATTTTGACAAAGTATCTAAAAACATAACAAAATGATAGAGAGTGACCCCAAATTGATAGGTATATTCAAATTTATTAAGGAGAAATACTTCTGCACTTGACAGAACGTATTTTATTGTATTTGAAATCTCCATCTTCACCTTTTAATGAGCTCATGTGATGTGTACGAGGACACTCTCGTCTAGATTTTAAGACACATATGCTCATTGATTCGAGGGCACACTACCAAAAAAAAAAAAAAAAAAAACTTTGTCCCAACATCTTCTTACAATAATTTTAGTCACTATTATATTCGAATTAAATGCAAACTTTTAATCACAACCTTGTAGTACTATAAATTTAGTCATAAATTTTTGTTGTGATTCAAACTATTAGTCGCAATTTAGTCACGAAAACGTTTTGCTGTGATTTTTTTTAATTAAAAATTTTAGTCACGGAAACATTTGTGACTAAATGTCATTTTTAGGCACATGTTGTGACTAGAAATCATTTGTCATGAAAAAGTATTGTGATTAAAAAAATCACAAGCAAATCTATTATATTGTCTAAAAGTTGTTCATTATTATTATTATTATTATTATTTTGTAGTGACTCTACAGTAGTGTATTAAATTCAATAAATAATTTTCCAAGATTAAAAACTTTAAAAAACAAACTTACTATAGCAAAAGGTTCAAAAGAACCAAATTACTAAGTTACAAAAAAATAAAAGAAAAAGAAAAAGAAAAAGAAAAAGAGAAAAAGACATTGTCATAATCATCTATGTCGTACTTATGCTGTGCTCCAAATTGCATGCAGCAGCAAGTTGCGAAAGTTAATGAGAAGAGTGAATGAATTAGGTCTATACGTAATTAATTTCTCAAAAAAAAAAAAAAAAAAAAAAAAAAGACCCGCCCACAGCCCACGTGTCGCGGGAAACAAGACGGAGTTAATTCGACGGCGACGGGCAAAATCGGATCATCAATTTGCACAATCAATCATGTCCTCTAACGTGGCCCAACTGTTTTGTCGTTTAGCTGTGGGGTGACCACTCCACGTGAAGGTCGACGTCTTGTGGGTTCCACTACTTGCTGACGTGGCAGTCAATCTGGCCACGCTGTAAGCTTCATTTCACACGGTTTGTTTGGGGCCCACACACAGCAGCAGGAAAACATTTTGGGAGCGCCCATGTCGGAAGGGATATATTTTCATTTGGGAGAGTGGTTCAATTTTTTCCCTAACGTTCACCCCATGTGCAATCGAGATTCAACCTCTATGTCTATTATTTGTATCACATTCAATATTATTGCAAAAATACTGTGTCACATGTTTAATTCATACAATATTTTAATTGATATTGATATGTACTATAATCGAAATGATATAAAAGGATATGTGAGTCAAATTCGTTTAATTGTGTCGAGGGCAAAATTTTCTAATGTTACAATATTAACATTGTTTTTAAATATATATATATATTTTTTGGTTTGAAGGAAAAAATGGCTATAGAAGTAGAAGATAGTTTACACTACAATGACGGGTTTGAAAACATTTCTTCTATCAAGAGGACAATATAAAATAAATGAAAAAAAAATGTTTATTTGAATGAAAGAAGAATTATTTAAACTAAATAAAACATACAAACATCAATGCAACTGATCTCGTGGTACATAAGATATAACCCTCAACTGCGAGTAAATTGATCAGGAAAATCTGATGAAGTTCAAGGCAAATGACGCATATCGAGAACCTACAACGGGAAAGTTCCTCAGCACACCAATAATTAAGTACGCATAAGATTCATTTTGATAAAATCTCTACAATCGACGGAATAATCCGATCGATTGAGAGCCAGTAACTTTGTAATACTAAGACCAACCACCCTACCAAATAAAAATAAATCTAGTGGTACTTTGATACCGATACCGTCGAGAAACAACTCAATTGGCTCGGACATACAAACTAAATCAGAAGGTGGGGAAATCACCTCCATTATTTAAAAAGAAGAAGAAGAAAAAAAAAAAAAAAGAAAACAAACCAACAACAAGTAAGACGGACATAATGGATATAACATCGTCTTTATTAAAAATAAACAACTAATCAAGGATACGTAGCCCCAATAACGTAGTTAGATTATTGGCGCAGATCCGACTACAAAAGGGATCCAGAGAAGCAACATCGTAATGAAACATAGACACCAACATGAATACACCACAACGTTGGCATAGAAGAGCCACCATCCGTTATCAGCAAACATCGAGCGAGGCGAGCACCCCTCTCACGGCACAACAGAAACCCGACTCCGAGACTCAGATCCATAAGATCCACCACGAGCTGTGCCCCTACGAGCACCGCTGTGATACCACATCCAACACTAGACACCTAGCCACAGACTCCGGTCATTGTCCATCTCCTTTGGTCAACCATGAAGCCAAACCCCTTATGTAGGCCTTCACCAAGCAATAAAAGGATTCTCCTCTAGGGCCAAGAGTCCAGAGATCAGCCAAGGGCGGCTCTGGACTCTTGCCCAAAGAGAGAAGACAAGCAAACAAAACCATAACATACCTTTAAGAGAGGAGAGAGAAGAGTGAGCAAGTTAACACTTTCAATGTTTATTTGAATGAAGACTGCATTGTTGTAAGTTTTAATTATTAAATGAGATAATATTTTTCTTATAAAAATATGGTGACAACTGAAATTTAGAGCAATTTTATGCATAAAAAAACGAAAATGATCGAATATTAATTTTTTTTAATATAATTTTCTTCATACGAGTTTGGTATAGGACATTTTTGCATAGTATATGCCCATCTCAAGGGTTAGTTTGTTCATACCTCATTTCATCAGTGTAATTCAATTGATTTGAGCTCGAGATCTTGTTAAGAAGAATGACTGATCTTGTTTCTTCATAAAATAAGTATGGGAAAAATCATTGTTTTATTTTATTCCTTTTAGATTCTAACTTTTTCATTTTAAATTTCACTGCCTAACTATTATGGGGGATAACAATGTCATTTATGGCATTTAAACTCGTACAAACAAGATCCTATTACTAGTTTTCTCAATTAGTTAGGTGTATAGTTGATGGTGCTCATTTAACTTACATTTTTAGATTTACTCTTCTACCTTTTCTTAACTATGAATATTGTGGTTTTTTCCCTTTAGAAAAAGAATACTTCTATTAATTATCCCAAAAAAAAAAAAAAAAAAACTTTTGTTGTTGACTCTTAACCTATCAAATTAAAGTCAATACAAATCGAAGTACTTTTAGATACATATATGTGTGTGTGTGTATATATATTCTTAAAAGTTGGAAAAAAAAAAAAAAAGATTCTAACTCTAAATAAATTAAGCTTGCTACTTGCTATTGTTTAGTAGTTATCAAGCAGTTCCAAACATCGGAACATTTATCTTCCTCTTTATATACAAGAAGAATAGATCTATATAGTTCCCTTTAGAAACATTCCCTTTGTAACACTCAAATCTTTAACATTGCACTTGGTTAGGGAGAGTGAGTGGATTCTTATAAAAAATTTGTGCACTAAGTTATAAAATAATTTGGTACACCTCAAATAAATAATTTGGTGTTTGACAATTTGGAACCGAAAGTTCCATTTTTCTTTGAAAAATCACTCTAAATTTGAAAATACATTGCAAATTGCAATTGTGGTCTAATATGTAGAGCCAACAATACATCTATGGGATACCATGTGTTTTATTTTTTTTTTTTAATGCACCTGAAAATTTTTGACCTTGTTTGACAAGTTAGATCCTAAACCCTTTCATTTCGAAATTTGTGATTCTAATTATCGTTTGTTAACTGATGTTGATAATCTATTGGGTTATATTGGCAAAGATTATCGAAATTTAGGATCCTAATACAAATAAATCTGAAAGTTTGAAGTCTACCTTGTAATTGATGAAAAGTTAGAGGGTGAACCACTACAAATTACCCAAGTTTGAATCAAGAACAGTATCAAATTAGTGTATAATTCGTCTGGATTGCACTAAGCCAATAATATAATACAATATAGATTTTCCTATATTACATGCCCGATTACCTTTTCAAGTGCAAAAGGCTGATAGTTAGGGATATACGCTGACCTTTGTCTAGATGCTTTATATCATAAAAAAATGCTTGAATTGTGGGCTACTGTCAAAGATAGATATTGCCCTAACCTCGCTAGCTATAGCTTAATTACACAATCATATGGCTGTATTAATTATTATATTATTTGTATTATGTATTTACTCAATTGGCTGTTTGCTTTTGTACTGTAAAATAGGGATATATTAATAATTTGGCAATTAAAACACTTAGCCCCATTTTGTATCTAAACTTAAAATATATTTGGAAAATAATAACAATATGGATACTGTTTTATTTCGCTCGTTATTTTATGCAATTTTAACAAATTATCTTATTTTAACTTAAAATAAAAAGGCTATGAACTTTTAAAATTTAAGTTTTTAGGAGATATTTGAAGATATTAATAATGAAATTAGTTTCTTTTTTGAGAAAAATACAAATAAAATTTGGAAAAGATTGGAGTGGGATCTCCAAACACAGGTATATATAGTTCCCGTTTGGATCACAGTGTGAAGACTATTTTTTAATCACTATTTAATTAGCAGTTTACTCTTCTCGGGTAAATTGCTTATTTAGTCTCTGAATTTTTTTGTTAGCAAGAATGCCCATAAACTTTTAAAATTTTGCTATAATAGTCTTTTTCATCAATTTATGGATGGAATTTGTTAATAATTTGATCAAAATATGGTGCTAACAATGGATTACATCCAAATATTAATAGAAATGACTATTATAATAACATTTTTAATAGTTTATAATCATTGCAGCTAAAAAAAAAAAAAGAACATGAAATGCCTCTAAACTATTAAAATGTTGTTATAATAGTCATTTATGTTAATTTTTGGATAGAATCCGTTAGTAATTTAGTAAAAAAAAATGATATTAACTAACATATCCATCCAAAATTTAACATAAGGACTATTATAGCAACATTTTAGTAGTTTAGGGGCATTCAAGCTACAAAAAAAAGTTCAAGGACTAAACTTACACAAAGTTAAAAGTTCAAGGACTAAAATAGCAATTTACCCTTCTCTTTATAAAAAAGTTAAATTAATCATAGATTAACTTTTCAATCCTATGTATAGTCAGGCTAATATGATGAAAGAAACTCATTATTAGACAAAGAAGTTTCTAAAGAGGAACACAAGTATACATACATACATACATACATATCACTTCAAAAATAAAAATAAAAAAGAATACATATATACATACATACACATATGTACATATATTAATTGGAAGAAAACAAAAAGTTTAAACTCAACGTAAAAAAAAATTGTTCTCTTATGCAAACTAACACAATAGGTCTACGAAGACGCACAAAAAGTAGTCACCAGGGAATTTTTTATTTTTTGAAATTAGTCACCAAGGAATTGTGACCACTTCTTGACCTGAATCCAAGGCGCTTTAAATTAATAAAAATGGGATTTCATTAAAAATATGGAGCCGACAAAGAGACATTACCATGTTTTGGGGCTAAAATAAGAAACTAAACTACTTACTTTGAAGTTAATCATGTGTAGTTTATGGTTACATGTTTTGTGGTCGTTTGTCTGTTCATACAGCCACACGGTCCAATATCAGTGGTGGGATTCCCTATGGAATTCCTAATAATACAGCACTTAAAACATCAAGAACATCCAAATATATAGTACTTAAATATAAATATTCTTAACTAATTACCCAACTTAATTAAAAGATTAAGCTTTTAATAATAGACCAATTAAATGCTTTTCTTGTTGTATAACTACTAAATTAATTAAAACAACTTGCTGAAAAGTAATTTATTAAATTTGGACAAAAAGGAGAGCACAAACTGACATAGATGATAAAATGGTATTTAACTATCAATTTTCAAAAGATGTTATGTAGACATTATGTGATGTTATCAAACCTAAAAGCTAACTTAAGAGATGAGATATTCTCTCATATTTATGAATTGTCAATCTACCACTTTCACAACTGATGTGAGAATACCTCAACAATAATATCCCCCGTCATACATCAAGTCTGAGTCGGATTACCATTGACCTATTTTTTCTAAGTTGGGCTGAGAGGTGTTAGCTAACTTAGCTTTGATACCAATATTAGGTGGTATTTTACCTTCTCAACCTCAAAAACTAGTTTAAGAGGTAAGACTTTTCCTCATACTTATAAACTGTTCACCTGCCCTTCCACAACTGATGCTAGATTACCTCAACATGTACATGATCTTATTAAGATGATTTTCACTTATGGCCATGCCTCCTATTGCATTTTTATGGTGCGTATTTAAATAATTATCACAACAATTAAAATTTAAAGAATGTATCCATTAATAACAAGATAATAACTTACAGTCACGTTAATTTGTGTTTTAAATTTCGAATTAGAGTTAGTTTCTTTTTCACTATTTATCGCATGTAACATTGTATGTATGTACTAACTCTATATCCATTGTAAATTCTTCAGTCCCAAAAAAAAAAAAAAAAATGCATTGTAAATTAAATAGGTGTGCGTGTACGTTAAAATTTAATAAAGATGGCATTTATATGGAAAACTAATTGATGTCAACTTTGTTTGTTGGTGTTATGTTATGGTACTTTGATGTCAGGGACAGTATTGGGGTCCCTCCATGTCCAACGAGCACTACTTGAAATCTTTGTCATTGTAAAATATATATTTAAAATGAAAACAATATTTATATATATGAATATGATATGAAGCTTTTGTTGTAATTATTTCCAACCTATTCATATGTGTATAAAGATTGTGCATGTATAAATGAACATAGAAAATGTTTATAATTCGAATATATTGGAGAACCCTATTTAATTCCTTGCTTTAATGACTCCATTTACATTATTTATTGCCCTCGCGTTTGTTCAATTAATGCAATTATAATTAATGAGTGTAGAATTAATTGCATGGGACGTCGCTCCCTTAATTACTAAAAGCATTAAGTTGATAATTATACTGTCATTGTCTACATATGAGTTTCGTTTGTAAGAACAATGAAATTGGAGGACCACAATCTACTAGAAAAAGAAAAAAATTTCTAGTGGGTTAAATGAAAATGGAAAGTAATGAAGATGTAGATATTAATTCAATCTAATTCTTTCATGGAGAATTATGCAGTATGGTATAGGGAAAAAAAAAAAAGGAAAACATGTCCTATCGATATTACGCTATTCTGATCGTTATATATTAGATCAAAAAATTAAAAAACCCCAAGAGAATATTGGCATTTAACGAAACTTGGTATATATTAATGACGTAATGTTGTGCAGTTCGGATAGTTTGTATTAACAAATTATTTTCAATTCTTCCAATAAAACCCTAACTAATATAATATTTGTGGGTTAATTCTAAATATCTTCTAGTTATAATTGTTTCTCAATATATCTTTGTGTCTTAAGAAATCAGAAAGGTATATCATTCAAATTTTAAAACGTTTCGATTTTATCCATTCCACATTTCTCAAAGAAAAGATAAGGGAAAATACATAAATATCCTCAGTTAGCCAAATTTATTTATGAAAAATATTAATTTCTTAAGAAAACTCTTATACATATTAACAAAACGTAGAATTCCAGAATTAGTTTTTTTTTTTTTTTTAATTTTATGCTTTGTTTTAGATTTTTTTTTAAATGTAAATTATTTTTTGTCATTTTGCCGAATTTTCTTTCTTTTTTTAGTCACAAAGGACATATAGGATGAAATTGAAATAAGTTTTTCAAATTCAAATGAAATTTTGTAATGTTTTAACACAGAAAGATAAATTGAGAAATGATTAAAAATATAACGTATAGTTTTGAAAGGTGCCTAGGTCTAGAAGGCAAAACAATTTTTTTTTTTTGAATAAATTGTTGTGATAGAAATAAGTAGGTACACCAAAACATCCTGACTAGGTCGGCATCTCTATAGTACCCTTATCACTTTTCCATCCCACTAAATATTATTAAATAAAGAAAAAAAATTAGATCACATAAAAGTTCTGCAAAGGGGAGAAATACAATAAAAAAAGGAAAGAGAATCAAGACATCTATCAACGAATCTAGAAGAAGCCGGAAGGTAGTTTCATAGGTTCAAGCCAGAATTCCCTTGAAATTAACTTTAAAAAATGCCTCGTTAAAACCCTTCTAGCCAAAACCCAGTAAGAAAAAAACTAAAAGAAAAAAAGAGTATATATTTTCAAATTGATTCTCAACCTCAAGATCACTTTAATCGTCAGTTCCAAACAAAATCTTCAAGACAATTAGGAAAATATACAAGCATTTAGAAAATCAGTTGAAGGATGTATATACATTCATTTACACATGCGATCTATTTTCGTGTAATATTTCTCAATTTGTTGAACATATGTGTCATGAAAACAAAAAAGAACAATTTAGTTGCTTGCTAATTTTAAGAAAAATTAAATAATCTAACGGTAATTTCACTTATTATTTTATAAAAAAGTGAAGAGTGCAAGTTCCTTGCCCTATGTTCAAAAAAGAGGAAAAAAAGAAAAAGAAAAGTCAAATCTCAATTAAATTTTGATTAAACTCAACCGCCGGGGGAGGGGGGGTTGGGGTTGGCGAAGAAGAGAAAAAGAGGATCATGCTACGAGTTTTCCATTTCCTTGCAGACAAATTATTATGGGCCAAAGTGTACGTATGTATAAATATATATTTATGTATACGAGATCATAGAGAGATACTTCAGAAAACTGATGGAAAAATAATTGCGAAGGGTCAAATTTTGCTGCACCAAAAACAAAACATCTCATATGGTAGTAAATGCCTGGTTAGGTTGGCTAGATATGCAATAAATATGTCAGATATATATGTCCAATATTTAATACATTGCATGTCTTTGGCAGTGACAAAATTATTACGCACGGCATACATGTATCTCAGAAACTGGGGGTCAGATTCCATATAAATAAAAAAAGTTCTAATTAAAATGTGCTATGGAATTTTTTTTTTTTAAGAAGCTCAAATAATTTTTTTTAACTGAGAAAAAAAGGGATCAATTATATTTTCACATCCCCTCGACCCGTGCCCTCTCAAGAAATCTATAGGTACTATAGGTGAAACGACCAAAGAACGTGGCCCATACTTTCATATGATGAGCAATGACATGAAATGTACGCCGTGACAGAAAAATATAGGTACCAATATTTCCAGATAAATTCATAAACCAATATCTATGGAGAACCAGCTTCATGGGCCTCAGTCCATATTGGGAGGCCCAGGGAGAGGATGTCAACCTCACATCAGAATCTAATATTTGATCCCTAGATCCCGGGGATGAAAGTCTGGATAGGTCGTCCTCAAGCCGCTATGCCACTACTGCTTGTGTAAGCTCAACTAATTATATAAGTGACGTATAAGTATATAATATTTCTGAAAATACTAAGAAATTTTAGGGGGCATTTGAAGTGTACACTCTAATTCGAGTTTTAGAAATGTTTTGATTGAAAATATATGAATGTTTGAAGTTGTTCGTTTAGTTGAAAATGAATTGTAATAGGTAATAGTGTAAAAACTTGAAATGTGTTTGAAAAAAAATAGTAGTATAGATTTTATTTTGTTTCTCTTATCATTCTATTCAATTAAAAAATAAATCATCACACTTTGAATTGAGATAAGAAAGATATAGATCTTTAAAGTTTGAGTTTTTAGAGAGACTTGATATGAATAATAAAAATGATTTATTTTTGAAGAGAAAGGCCAAAAAAATTTTGGAAAATTTCAACTGATGGGTATGCTCCAAATGGGACCAATCTTGATCCTTGATTCATTAAATATTTTTTGGGTACAGGATAAGTGGTAAGTGCATTGTTATTTTTTCAATTAATGATGAGTATATTTATAAAATGTGATACCAATTGAAAATTTTGTAGCATTCTACATGTGAGTCAATAAAAAAAAAAATGATGCAGATGATGACTGATTAGAGTCCTAGTAGTTCTTCTGTTCATGTATACCAACAAGGAAAAAAGAGAAGAAAAGAAACTTGTACAAATATATATATATATATATATATATATATAGCGGACAGCTACAATTTATTCATATATTAAATGAGGAAAAGGGAAAAAAGGAAAATAGCTTTTCATAACAAAATAATAATAATAATAATAATAATAAAAAGTGACATGGAGGCAAATGTTCTACAGAAAATAAAAATATATGAATAATGTTCTTCTCACTCTTCAATGCAAGCAAGAAGCAAAATATATGATCAAATTAGCGATTCGAAGAAGATATACATATATATATATATATATATATAGGGTCTATTTAGTATAGCTTTTATTTTTAACTTTTAATTAGTAGAAGAAAAGAAATAAAAGTTATAATTTTTTAGTAAGTATATGGAAAATCACCTTTTAAAAAGAGTTTTTAAAGTAAAAATGATATTAAATTTTTTAAAAAATTATATTAAAATAAAGTTCATAATGTTTACCTTAAACTATGATCCAAGTTTCAAAATTTATTTAGAAAAGCCTTTTTCGAAAGTCATATTTTCTGATTTTGACAGGAAACTTTTTTGGAGATCATAAATTCTTCTGACTAATCATTCAACTATTTTTAGAGAAATAATTATTGGAATCAAATTAATTTGGTAAGTCAAAAATAACTTCTAAAAAGCCAAACATGCCATAGTCTACTTCCTATACTTTTTTGGAATCTTATGAAAAGAAGGCCATATATCCAATAAAAAAATAAAATATATAGATTCAAAATGTTCCAAGAGCTTATGTAGAAAAAGACCAAAGAGTGCCTCTTACCATGGCAGGAATAGGGCCTTTATAGGCACATGTCCCTGGATAGGATTGAGGATTCATATAATTAGTAAAACGTTGAAAAATATGATAGAAACGTTTAACGTTGAAAAATATGATAGAAACGTTTATGTCATGTTAATTTCCGTTTCAATGGGAAAGCGTAGTAAGCACGTTAAAGTTCAATATATTCAATCTTTGTACTTATTTCCCCTCACTAAAAGCACTGACATATATATATATATATATATATATAAAATTTTATAGGCTTTTGTTATGTTCCTTCCAACATAATATATGACAATAAAAAGTATAACATGAAATTTATTTAATTATAATACAAATATTTAGACGCATAATATGACATTTTACTCAACATAATACTGATGTTAAAAGTGTGCATAACATCAGGAAATTTTATTACCGTAGACCACTAATTGTTACACCATTCTAATTCAATATTGTCAACACTAAAAAGGTATCGCATAAAGAAATTTAGTTACATCAGATTATTAGTAATTCACGTTTTTAATCTTAATGTTATGTTAAATAATTAAATATCATATCAATATGTGTTACATTAAGAACGATTTTTTCGAAAGGATCAAAATGTAACGACCCGACTATGTAAGGCCATTACCATCCTTACATACCACGCTTACTTAACTTAAATACTTAACTTACTTAAACATACTCTTGTATTTCATAAAAATATGGAATTTTTTTTTCTTTAGTCATTTTAAATTCAAATTTAAAACCTATCTAATTCTCATACTTATTTATATATACTCAATTGAGTAACCATTTTAACACATTTGAAAAACTAAACTAATTATCATTGTAATAAACTTTAAATACTGTCCTAATACTAAATCTTTTAAGTACTGGTACCATTATATTATCATATCATAACATAAACATATACAAAACACATGACAATGTCCAACCCAAATTTCACAGTCAGCAGTGTCATCTCTCCACAGTCTTATATCAAGCTTGTCCGGTAGGTTACTTACTTACAGTATAAACGTAAGTTATGAGCTTATACTCAGTAAGTACAACTTTCTATTCCATAAAATAATTTCAATAAAAGAATGTATGAATTGATAATGCATGAAACAATTATGCTTTCTTATGAATCAATTATGTTTTCTAATGTAAACTTGGTTTTGGGCCCTTACGTATCATGAACATGATTGTATGTATCGTGGCACATATCCAAGGATTAAACCCGCCCTTGTTGCCGATCGGTACGACACAAGGCAACTTGCTTGCCTTCATTCTTGAAAACTTGTTCTTAATTTGACATACTTATTCTTAATTTGATCATACTTAAAATCTTAAATCTTTATTGTTCTTACTTGAAAACTTGATCTTGCTCTTGTCATATGATTTATTATTAGTGAGCATTATGCTTACATGATATCACAATAATAAAACATAAATCATATGCATCACATACATTAATACATGATGCTTTGAAAAACATACAAAGCAATAAAAATATTTAAATCAATGCATAAGTTTTAGAAAACATGCAAGGAAGTAAAAATATTTTGCCCATGATGTAGGCAGAGTTGTACTAACAATTTGTCCTATGCTCTTCATCTATCGATCCAACATGGCACGACAACATGTTATATTCCTGTTTTCAAACAGGGCGTAAGATAAGAATTGTTCTATCTTACTACATACCATAATGTACTAGATCGATATCCAATCCGATTACCATTAGTAATCATATATTCAAACCCTGACATAATAAATCAGTATCCAATCCGATTACCATTGGTAATCATAGATACAAATCCTGACATAATAAATCGATATCCTATCCGATTACCATACCATATATCATAGAATTGTTACTTATATTCATAAGTAACTTCAATTTATTTTATTAAAATTTCCTTTTTCTTAAAATTACTTATTTTCATAGAAAATATCTTATTTACTTGGAAAATATCTTAATTCTATAAATCAAGTATTATCTTGATTTAATACTTGAAATTGACTTTTTAAAAATCACTTGTCAAATTTCAAATGGATTCAAAACCTCTTTTGAAACTATTTTCATAATAGTTCCTTTGTAAAACTATAAAACCTTGAAAACTGCCTTCTAAACTGCCTTTTAATTTAATGGAAAAATATGTGTGCTGGAATTTCCTCTTTCCTGTATAGTTTTAAAAATTCAATTTTACCTTTAAATTAGTTTAGAATTTGGAAAAGTTTTATTCATAGAAGTTGTAGAGCTCATCGAATCCTACAACTTTCATGTTTTACTTGAAGTTTAAATCTGCATTTAACTTACTCGTTTTTCTCCTTGAAAAATTCTAGCCGTATACAATACTTGGACCAACCAATTTTGAAATACTGATAAAAATAGAGGCCTTTGGAGCCAGTTTTTCAAAAACTATTCAATAACCCCATAGAATTTTCTATGTTCTACAACTATGTAGTTATAACTCTTTCCAAATTCGATCTCTAAGAGGTTCAAAATTGGGTTTCCAGAAAATTGTCCCAATTATTTTCGAAAATCGGTAGTTTCTATTTTGTGGATTCTTAGCTTAAAAATCCGCACATGCTATCTTAAACGGTCAAAGCCGTGAGCCTACATCAATATGCAGTGTGTTGGTTTCGTTCTTGAAGTTCAACCATTCACTTATCTCATGTTCTTGAAAAAACACAATATTGATAACTTATTTATTTACCAACTTGTGCCTTTAGGTTAATTTCTTAACCAAATACCCATAATATTCACACCGTCATCATCATCATCATTCATAAAATCTCCATACTTAAACATGTGAGAGCATAAATACAAATCTATGGTGAGCACACATAACATGTGAGAGCATAATCATAAGCACATGGTGAGCACACATAACCTTAACACTCATCTCAGAGCACAAAATCAAACCCATGCTTAGAGCTAGCAACCAAGATAACCAAAGCATAGATCTAGCATAAACCAACTATAAAGGACTATCATATAGGAAAATAAGAAACACAAGCTTATGCTCTTACATCCCATAACTTGAAATACATTTAAATCTCATAAACCAAAACTTAATGAAAATATTAGTTAGAGGATTAAGATTATACCTCTAGAGCTTGGAAAGATTGCTTCTAAACCTTGGTTGAAAGAAATTCTTGCTCTCCCCCTTCACATCACAACCGGCCACACCTTTCTCTCTCTCTCTCTCTCTTTTCTAAGGCTAGAGAGGAATAGTTGAGAAGGAACTAGAAGTTTGAGAAGCCAACTAAAGAGTGCAAGTTTCTACTACCCACCCTATTTATAGGTGGAAATTCCTAATTTTTCACAATTATTTTTTTCCTTCAATTCTCTTTGAATTGCATATTGGTCCTTAAAGAAAAAATTTTTGCCTTTCAAGTCCCCTAATTGCCGGCCATGTCGAGTGTTGGAGCCAAAATATCATTTCATACTTATCTACAATTACTTGGCCTCCAAGTAGGGCCATGTTTGGCATTCATCCTTATACGCAATCTATTTTCTTAATAATCCAGATAGTACCAATACTGTTTTAACTATCAACAGTATAATATTACTGGACTACAGTCCAGAATTTATCTGTACTTAACTGGACTTCCTATAGGTTTTTCTTAGAACTTGAAACTACTTAGTCCTCCCTACTCTAAATATTATTCCTGATTATTCTAGAGTGATCCCAATCCATATTCTTGCTTCTATATCCATAATAACAGTCGGCCACAGTATAATTTTAATATTGCTTATTATACAGTAGTACCATCTTATTCATGACATAAATTTCCATGATCATTCATTGGCCAGAATAAAATCATAAATCATGGTTCTGCCTTTTTCATCATAAGGCCTTATCCTTAATTTAATAAACCATCATTGATTCTCATAATATTTATAAGAACTCAAACATACTCTAATAATTAAATCAGAACATGAGCTTCATATTGATATAGTATAGACTTAGATTTTCTTTTGTATCTAAGTAAATCATAAGTCCGTCAAAAGTTGGGTTGTTACACAAAACAAGCCCTGCATTTAAGTACATTATTTAGGTTCAAAAGCTTATTGAAAAAAGTAAATTTTTTTTGGCTTTTTTGTATAGACACTCCCTAAACTTTTTGAATTTGGCAATTTAGTTCTAAACTTTTTCTTGGCAATCATTTCCCTGAACTTGTAATTTTTGACACTGTCAGTCTTTCTTTATCAAATCTGTTAAAGTTTGAGCAGTTTTTTTGCACGTGATTTGCACATTATAGGTGGAGAAGGGCATTGTTGATCATATTTATTTAATTTCAATACAAATTCCTTTGAAAACTTGAATCTAATTTCATTATAACTCAAACTTAAACATAAACTTTAAAATGAACTTGTATTGGAATTAAGTAAAAACAATCAATAGTATCCTTCTTGGGCTAGAATGTGCAATTCATGTGCAAAAAATTGTTCAAATATTTATGGATTTGAGCAATAAGTACTGACAATGCAAAAATTATAAGTTCAGGGAGGTTGGTTGTCAATAAAAAAAGTTTAAGGATTAAATTATCAAGCTCAAAAAGTTCTGGGTGTTTGTACAGACAAACTTTTTCTTTTTTTCTTTTTTAAGGGAAAGAAGAAACATATATACCAGCAAAATTTTCAGTGTATATTATTTTGTACATTGAATAATTTGGTTACACAGCCAAACATAAGCAAAATCTTGAAGTCATTACACAGCCATGGAATAGTTTATTGGTTAACTTTTCCACATAATTAAACAGTGGTACTACAGTAATACACGACTAAGGAATGGAAATATTGTCTTTCATAATTTTTGGTATTGTTTGATTTGCATTTGGTCTCCTATCCCTTTATTTGTTCCTTTTTCCATGCCTTACTCCCGTACCGAATAATATATGTTCCTCACATGCAATTTTTGTTGATACATCGGCACATGGACGTGCATAATTATCAATCAGCCTACTCTTGCATTTCGCTTTCAATGTGTCAGTGGTGTCGGCATTTAGGGTTTGAACGTCTCCGACAGTACTTGCTTGCAGTACTTACTAATTGTTATCTAATTACCAACTATGTGTCTCCTATATACATGAGTGCTCCTTTGAATATATATATAAATATATATATTTAGGGCACTGTTGGCTGTGACGGAGCCATTAATTCTTGCTAGCAGTGGCTATTAACTAAAACTAAAATTTAATAATTTTAATAGGGGCTAAAAGCGTAAGTTTTTAATTTTTAGTAAGGACTTTGTGTTTATTAACATAAAAGTACACAGATTTTTACAAAAAAAAAAGGAAAAAAAAAAGTGTGTGGGAGCTTATTAAGCCCTATGCTGGCTCCTTGCCTACCCGTAGGATAAAGTTTTTTCGCTTATATTTTTAGTCAGTAGAAAAAGAGAAACAACAGTTTTGACTTTTGAGTAAGTGTTTGGGATTATATTTTTTAAAAAATCTTATGAAGTCAATGATTTTAAAATTTTCTTACAAGTAATAAAAATATTAAAATGAAGTTTACATTGTCTAATTTAAACTATGATTTAAGTTTTACAGTCTATAAAGAACAATTTTTATATATATATATTTTTCATAAATAATATTTTTTAACTATCACATGAAATTCTTCTGGAGTATGATAGTTCTTCTAATAACTTATTCAAATAATTTTAGAAATAACGTTTGGATTCGGAAGACCAAAAACAATTTTTACAAAACTTTGCTGAACAAGTTGTATTGTATAGATATTAAATCAATTTGCAATGCGTACAGAAATTAAATCAATTTGCAACCACCAGAAAACCGAAGATATATATGCTAATTAATAAATTACAAACACACCACGTGCTCTACTCATGCAAAAAATGGTTTTATATCGCAATATATAAGAATTTTGTGACAGGACGCAAAGAAGAATAAATTGTCAATAATACAAGTAATATTGTTGCCATTCAGAATATGTTAGGTGTGCTAGTATCCGTGTCCTGAAAAATATACTTTCTCGGAAATGGTGGGAGATGTAATAGTACTATTTTATTGGTTGGGAAGTGTTGACATTATCATTTTTAAACAACGTGAGTTTCACGTAGTTCCGCACATTTTAGAGAAGGAAATCATGTTACAAATAAGCTTGCAAGGAAAGCGGTTCATTTACAAATAGTTGAATGATGATGGATGTCTCTGGATTTTTGCATCCCTTTGGTGATGAGAGATGTGACAAGACTATTCTGTGATGAGAGATGTGCGCGAACTAGTTGTGGGCGTGATTCCATCGCATTTCTTTTCCAGCAATTGGTTTCAATCGCGATCTTCTTCTTTCTAGGATTTGTATGACTGTTTTGCAGGTGAACTGGTCGTTGTTTTATCTTGGCCATTGGTTTGGCGCGGCCAACGTTCGCGATCTGGCGGGGCTGTAAAGATGGTGGCTTCATCGATGTTGTTGGCCTTTGTTTTTTGGAAGTACTTTGTCAAGGTCGATGGTTGCTCCTTCCACCAGTGGTTGCTCCATACAGTGGTGGCGATGATTGTGGTGATGGTGGGCTGGCGAGATTGCTGATTTGGTGCTGTTTTGGGATTTTTGGATTTGGGATTTGAGGTTAGGGTTTGAGCCAATTTGAGGTTTTAATTTAAGAAAATTTAATGGTGTATTTTGTAATTTAAGAAAGTTTATAAATAAATCAAATTGTTGAATTAATTACTGATTAGAAAAATAATTCATTTATTTAATGAAAATTAATGTATTTACAAATATTTACTTTGGATTTGCGCAATATCCAAAATGTAAAATTCAATACAAACAAAAGATTTATGTGTAATATTTATCATATTTACTCCTTAAATATGGTAATTACACATAAATCCTATAATGTAAATATGTGGATTTACGAATTCTTTTTTAATGAATACAATATGAAAAAGAATTACTTATTGTTAAAATTAACATATTTCCATGTAATTACTAACATTTACTTAATAGATATTTAGATTTAATATTTATACAAAAAGTATAAAAATACAAGATATGTAAAGGATTTACATTATGTAAATACCATTTTTTTTAGTAAATATTTAACTTACGTTTGGTACACCAATTAAGAATGAATTATTTAGTTTAAAATTGGTTCACTCACTAGTAAAAATTATGGATTACACGACTGTTTTTTACCGTCGTGTAATCCAGTGTCGTGGTAGATAACACGACGGTTCCATTACCGTCGTGGTATCTCAATATTACACCACAGTATACCGTCATCAAAATCATATTACACGACGGTTCTTACATTACACGACGGTTCTTTGCCGAACCGTCGTGTAATGTTGACATTACACGACGGTCCTTGGCCGAACCGTCGTGTAATGTATGTGTAAGTGATACATTACACGACGGTTCCTAGCAGAACCATCGTGTAATGTATGTGTAATTAATACATTACATGACGGTTCTTGGCTGAATGGTCGTGTAAGATTGACATTACATGACGGTTCAGGCCGAACTGTCGTGTAATGTCCTTATTACACGACCATTCAAGAACCGTCGTATAATATTTTATTTAAAAAATATATTTGGGTTTTTTTAGTGATTTCCCGTGCTAGCCTAACCTGCATGTTATCCAATACATGATCCAAGATAGTAACTTCAATTATCAAATTAAAAATACATATCAATTTTTACATTATAAGTTCACATATCATAATTAATGAATTGCATTACATGGCTAGCCCATTCTCTCCTAATCAAATCCAAATCCTCAGAAGTATAAAATTCTTTATTTTCTAGTACATCAATTCCATTCAACACTATATCCCTTATAAAACCTAAAACAAAATAACTGCATTCAACACTTCCCTCTTGGAGAGGACAAGGACGGTTCGAGATTATGGTTTTATATTATTGTCTCCTTCTAATCCCTTGTCCGGCCATAATCTTCCAATCCGATAGGGCCCTAGAAAATTGGTAAAATTGAAACTAATTTATTAAGATACATATAATAATTAAGATTAAAAAAATTAACATATTAAAATTAACTTACATGTTCATCAGCTCCGTAAAATCGTCTCGTTTCTTCTCTCGAAGAGGATCAAAATAAAGGAGAAGTCCTCCCATGGGTCAATGACTCCCAAAACCCAATGTCTCCCTCTGTTATGTGGCACAAGATAAAGCCGGCCTTTTGGTCCGTCACGCAAAAACCTGATAAGATTGTCAGCTCGGTCTCTCATGCCAGCATCTTCAGTATCTATTCTCACTGGTGAGATCAAGGTTGGAGACACAAACGCAAACTTCTCAGCTTGCCCGTTAATCCTATATAATTCCTCCAAATATATGCATATAAGCGTATCAAAATTGTTACTGTACCTGACATATAGAAGAATTTCCAGATTAAACAAATTTGAGAGATAGAATGTCGTATCTCATGTAAACTAATATACAATTTGTATTGATTTCTTGTAAATTAATGAACTCATAAATATCTTCAAAGCTCAGAAAGACAGGCATTTCAAAAGTCATGATCGTGCATGGTATTGGGACCTCAATCTGATTACCTTGACGCATGAAACTATGTGCATAATAAGCCAAAGGCCTCATCGCCATGTTCATGTTATTAAAGTCGAGCAAAGGTTGTTCTTGTTGCACACCTTGTTGCACCTCTGTCCAATAGTTGATGGTTTTATTTCGAAGCTTTTTTTGGCTTTTTTTTTTCCAGATGCTGGGTCAGGAACGTGACTAGGCCCTCGACTCGCCTTCTTCATACTCGTGTCAAGCTCGACTAATATTTTAGGCCAAGCAATAAACCCATTAATAGCATCCTCCATAGATGTTGCCTCGTACGTCGGTATAGGTAATTATGCTTTTTTTAATTTTAGCACATTGATTGATACTCGTACGTTCCCTTCCCCCAGTGGAATCCCATACACCGTATCGATGGGAAAGCTCTCCAGCCATGCTCTTCCAAATGCAACAAGCAACTGTCCACCCTGCACTTCATCAAAAATATAGAGCTTACACTCCTGACTGTCGACCGCCATGGTTGGCGGATCAGAAACTCCATATTGTTTTTCTTGGGCAGAGCAACTAGCCTTAAAGCTGTTGTGTTGGTCCATGGTTGGCACATTGTTGGGATCAACCGACGGCGCCATATCTTTGTTCGCACATAGACCATGCACCAACGCCTTTAATTCTTCTATTTCACATCTCATTGATTGTACTTCATTGTCTTTACTCGAACTTCAATTTAGGTTAAAGTACTGAGACGGCTTTACGGACTTTGATTGCCCACGGACACGCCCTTTGTGTTCGGGTCTAGATAATGCCTGCAACAATACATCACTAGTGTCAACTGATTCGAAAGTGCCTTGGCTCTCCTGTGTGTTGTACTCCATCTACAAGATAATTAACATAACTCATTTACGATTAAGGGTTGTAAGTACATATACTAGTGATGAAAAATTCATAGTTAGTTAGTAAACTTACTATCAACTCGCTAACTTTTTTACATGTTGGATCTTTCAACTCTCCATGAAGGCCTATCTGTTGCTCAAGCCACAAACAATCTCTTTTTTCCCATTTCCCAGTCTTCTTAAACTGTAATTAAACATTGTTAGTATAAATGAGGACATAATATTCTATAAATGGCATATGATTTAGTATGAACACGTTTTATTGACATACCTTTTCCTGGTCGAGCTTCCTATATCCGTCTCGACCTCCTTTTGATGAGTATTCTTTATTTGTCCTTATTTCACTTCCACGATCAGATAGTTATTGGAATTGTGAGGATGTTCTATACTTAATGAATTTCACCTAATCCTCTTCTTCTATATTAGGGTAGTTGTCAATAACTCTTTATAGCCGTGTTCAAACACTTTCTTCTGTTAAAAATCCCTCGACAAACGTCTTGTATAGATCATACCGGAAATTTCGTGCAGCTTCACCACATGATTTTATACATGCATTCCGAAAGCTTTCATCACCGGTGAAAGAAGTAATGGTTTCTTTCCAAATAATATCTTTCAGTCCGTCTAAATCACGAGATCTCCAATCTTGTATCCATATTGGAATGTGCTCTCAAGTGAGCACACCAATCCAACTCATCAATTCGTCACCGTGCTTTCCTTCCAGTTGTCCTTTCTCGTCAAACGTGATGGAAATTCGTTCACCCATTTTCCTTACCACATGGATGTGTTTCATTATAGTTGCCCTCGCTTGCCATCAACATTGGGATCCGACAGGTTTTTCCTTCGTGCTCGTCCCTTTTTGGAATGTTCCATTGTATTCGTTTACCTGTAGTTATTGCCAAAAAATAAAAAATAAAAAACAATTATGTCATACCAATATAATCGAATCAATTTAATTTTTACTACTAATCACACAATACATTAACTTTTTACCCAACCGCAAAGGTGCACAAACTTATTTAGTTGGAAATTCATCCATAAAAAAGCACGGGCACAAACTGATTTTTTTAAAATACCCACGGGCGCTAGGCACCCCCCACGGGCGCCCAGGCGTACCGAGAGGGCGCCAGGCCCCCACCACGGGTGCCCAAGCACCCCCCACGGGCACCCAGGCACCCCCCACCGAGAGGGCGCCAGGCGCCCCCCATAGGCGCCCAGGCGCCGGTCGTGGTCTCGACTGTCATAGGCCGTTTTGAGCCATTATTTTTGTATTTTCATGCTAGAAGACTTCATGTAATCTTGCTATAGTTATGCTTTGAATATTGATCAAACTCTATTATGTTTTTTGAAAAGAAAAACTCATTATGGCATTCCGTCGAGCATGTTGTGTGTGTTAAAAAAGCATGTTCATAAATGTGTGTAAAGTATCAAAATTAACGATCCACAAACCTTTTTCTCCTCTACAAAGAGAAATATTAAAAACAAACACACTAATTTGCAACAATGGATCTTTAATGACAAACAATAATACAAACAAGCAAATGTGGTTTAGTTTATATATGAAGTCACCTTACTTTTCTTTGAAAAAGAATAGTCATGGCCACAGCAAGAGGGAGGCGGTGGCAGCAATGACGGCAATGGTGGATTGACCAGAATTTAAAATAGAGGTGTCGGCGGGTTGGTGAAGTATGTGTGGGTACTTGAGAAAAAGTAGAGAGTGTGAAGAGAAATAAGGAGATGCGAGCGAATATATGAAGAGAAATAAAAAGGAAATTGTATTTAAGTAATGGGTTTTCGCGCGGAATTCAAAAAATGAAAATTGAAAATTTTCAAATTTTTTTAGCATTACATGACGGTTCGGAAAAAACCATCGTCTAATCAGAGGATTAGACGACGGTCCCCTAGGAACCGTCGTCTAAGCCCCCAATCATGGTGGCTTAGACGACGGTCCTTGGGGGACCATCGTCTAAGCCACCAATCATGGCGGCTTACACGACGGTCCCTAGGGGACCGTCGTGTAATCTCCAAGATTGGGGGCTTAGACGACGGTTCCCCTGGGGGACCGTCGTCTAATCCCCTGATTGGTCGTCTAATCCTATTTTGTTATCACAATCCGACGGCCTAATAACCCTGTTTTATTTACAAAATTTACTCATATATACTGTAGTGGCTTGGATCAAAATTAATAGTCACGGTATATAAAGCAATGAACATAATAAAATAAATATATAATACATCTTAAATTATAATATAAATAAAGTCATGTGTTGTACAAAATAAATGGCATAATGTTCAAGTTTTTTTCTTTTTTCTCTTTGCTTGCTCAACACGGGTCCATTCAATATCAGATCGAACCAAGTGGGAAACATCATCATCGAATTTGTCATTCTTCTCAACCGGTGGCAATCCCTGTGTGAAAGGAGGAATGTCGGAGCAATCTTCCTCATCTTGTTGACCATGGATCAATTTTGGCTGCATCGGCACTACTAAGGACAACTCTAAATTGTTGGGATCCGTTGTGTAAAATACTTGGATTGCTTGTGATGCCAAAATGAATGGATCATTTTTGTATCCCAATCGTCTAAAGTCCACCACTGTGATGCCATCACTATCAATCCTTACATAATTATTGTCGGCCCATTTGTACTTAAGGAGTGCTATATGTAACCCACAGTAATCGAGTTCCCAAATATTTTCAATGAAACTGAAGTAGTTCATAGTTCCATAAACTGGATTCTTGTCCTTTGCAAATGAAATATGCATGGACTTGGCTCGGATACTAACACCACTATTTTGAATAGGATGCTTCTCATCTCTTTCGCGAGTGTAGAATGTATAGTCATTGATGAAGTATGATGTATAACGTGTAACAATGGTCGACGGTCCTCTAGCGAGGTTCATTAACTCTTGCGAAAAGTCGCCATTCTGGAAGATATGTCTTCGTAGCCACTGACGAAACGTCCGATTGTGTTCATCTTGTAGCAACTTTTCATTTCTTCCTCTTCTTGGATTTCTATCTCTTAATTCCTATAGGTGAACCTCAATAAGAGGCTCAACTTCAACCCAATTATGTAAGGTATAGAGACAAGCTTTCTCCCATTCACCTCGATTTACTGGCGATGGAATACCGATGGATAGTCCTTTCCAGTCAATGTCTGTAGTCTTTGGTAACCCAATCGCTTCCGCGGTGGATAAATACTCGGAGCAAAATTCGACCGATTCCTCTGTAATGTAGCTTTCTACTATACATCTTTCTGGCCTATTTTGGTTCTTGACATAACCCTTCAAAACCTTCATACACCTTTTAAAAGGATACATCCATCTCAAGTAAACCGGTACACATAGCTTCACTTCCCGAACTAAGTGCACTATTAGATGAATCATTATGTTAAAAAATGAGGGTGGAAAGTGTTGGGGTTAGACTTCGTCTTCCATTTAAAACGTTAGCTTTAACAGTTTGCCTGACGAACGACGAACTCTTGGTTTCATTTTGGATATCATTATAGTTGGGCCAGCCCCAACTCATTGATCCGTTCGAATCTCGAACGTCGATCGCTCACACAAATGGGCCAAACCCATACAACGATTTCAAATCATTTTGATATTTATGAACATTTATGATCGAACATCGAACGTTCAAATCAAATATGATTTTTCAACTGACTGAATCTCACATTAGCCTCAAACGATGGATTATAAGGACAAAGTCTTATCTTCTATTTACCGTTCATCGCTCGTTCATAAAACAAGTAGTTGGGCCAGCCTTAACTTCCGTTACTATCGAACCTATGATGGATAATGATGTGCCATATCTGTTATGGAAACTGACAAATACATAACTACCAATGGCTGCACATCAGTAACCGCTGAGGCCCATTATCTGCGATTCATACGGGTAACTGCCGAGTCCATGTCATGACACGTGTTCTAAGGATAATAAGCAGTAACCGTTTACTATCAGTTACGGGCTCAGGCCCACTGATATTCTTCTATAAATAGAGGAAGACCTCCCTTGACAGGGGGACTTCTTGGACGATAATCATATTTCTCCATAACAGTATATTCATACTTCTCCTTCTTCAAAATTTTACAGTTCTCTCTGTAGTCAAAAGCATTCAGATATAGTAAAGAAATATCAATTACAGAGGACGTAGCACTCGTTGGGCGAACCTCTTTAAATTGTGGTGTTGTTAATTATATACTGATTTCATTTATTTCATTATTTTTATATCGTGTTGTTTTATGAATTTCATTGACAATTTTCAAGGGCCCAATATATTCTGACTTATCGAAATTGACTAACTCCGATTAACATTTGACAGTAGATATCCAACATCCACAGAAAGTACTTCTCAAGCAAGCACAACGTCTTAACCAACTCTGATTGTAGCGAATCTAGTGTCAATGGATCAATTACCTTGGAGCATATCGAGTTGAAAAATGAGCATAATTTGGTAATTGCAAATCGCACATCCTTCGTTAAAACTCCTCGCAAGGCCAGCAGTAATAACTATTGCATCAAGATATGACAATCATGTGTTTTCATTCCGATCAATCTCAGATCCTTCATAGACACCAACCTTTTGATGTTGGAAGAATACCCGTTGGGCACTTTAACAGAAGCGAGCCACTCACAAAGCTTTCTTCTTTCCTGTCTTGATAAGGTGTATTTCGTCGGAGGTAAGTAAGTTGCATTCCCTTTTTTCATAGGGATCAAGTTAAGTCTAATCTTCAATTCCTTAAGATCCAACCGTGCTATTTCACCGTCTTTGCTCTTATTAAGAATGTCTAGCAACGTGTCCACAATTGATTCACAAACGTTTTTCTCAATATGCATGACATCCAAGCAATGACGAACAAAAAGTGTCCTCCAATATGGAAGTTCATAGAAGATTGACCGCTTTTTCCAAGGTCCATCAACCACGGGATCATTGTTACTCCGTTTTTTTTTTCCCGAGCACCATTTTCAAATCCTTAACTATCTCATAAATGTCTTCGCCCGTCAAAACCCAGGGAGGGGTTCTTTCTTCCATATTACCATCGAAAGCCTTTTTCTGTTTGCGGTATCGATGATTTTGTAGTAAGAATCTCCTATGACCAAGGTAAATGGTTTTCTTACCATTCTTCAATCGGATGGAAGATGTTTCTTTCATACAAACGGGACAGCCGATAGAACTCTTGACTGAATAACCAGATAGATTTCCATAAACAGGAAAGTCATTAATTGTCCACATCAACATTGCACGGAGTGTGAATGTCTCTTGACGGTACGCATCTCTAACTTCGATCTCCTTTTCCCATAAGCTCTTTAGATCATCGATTAGTGGTGCTAAGTACACATCAATGTCATTCCCTGGTTGTTAAGGACCAGATATCAATAATGTCAACATCAAGAACTTCCGCTTCATGCTCAACTTTGGAGGGAGATTGTAGTTGACAAGTATGACGGGCCAAGTACTATGCCTACTACTTATATTACCATGTGGGTTCATTCTGTCCGCCGATAAACCAAGACGCAGATTCCGTGGTTCCGCACTAAATTCAGGATGATCGGCATCAAAGGTCTTCCATTATGGTTCATCGGATGGATGTCTAAGCATGCCATCTTCAACATGTTTATCATGGTGCCAAGTCAAATTCTTGGCATGCTTGGCATTACGGAATAAACGCTGCAGACGCAGTGCCGGAGGAATGTACCATAACACCTTTGCCGGCACACCTTTACTGCAATTCGTTGGATTCTTGCCCTTCTTCCATCTTGACTCCTTATAAACCAGACATTCATCCAAATCCTCGTACGCATTTCGGTAAAGGGCGCAATCATTTGGACATGCATGAATTTTTTCATATTCCATTCCCAAAGTGCTCAACGTCTTCTTAGCTTCGTACATACTAGCGGGTATTTTATTATCAACCGGTAGAACCTCTCTTAGAAATTCTAAAAAAGCCATGAAACTAGAATTTGTCCACCCTCCCGATGCCTTCATGTTCCATAATTTGACCAATGCGGACAATTTCGTATATTTACTACACCCGTCATACAAGGGCATCTTGACATCATTCATCATTGCTTCAAATAACTCCGGACGATGCACAAACTGTTCTTCCAAATCATTAATCATATCAAACAAATTATCTCCTACATCTTCCTCAACAATAGGTTCTTTCGCTTTGTTCTTCGATGATGGATTAAAATATATTTCACTGTGTAAATACCATGTTTGGTACGAACAAATAATCCCACGGGCAAGCAAGTATCTTCTAACTTCATCAACTGAATGAGATCTATGATTTCCACAATCCACACAAGGACATCGAATCTTATCACTCTTCATGTGAGTTTCCGCAAATAATAAAAATTCTTCAACACCATCTCGATATTTTCTAGTCAATCTATTAGCCCACACCCATTTTCGATCCATTTCCAAGAACCCGACCTAAATCGATATTAAATATATCATACAATTTATTCAATAATCAAGTTTTTTGCACTTAAAAACACAACATATATATCTATTAAGCTATTGAAAAAAGTCAACAAATAATCATACTTAAAGAAGAGGAAAAAAACGAGAATATATACCATTTTTGACATCTACAATAAATCGTCAATAAAAATCAAATAACTAAAAAGAAGAGTAAGTAATAATCACTATACTTACAAATATTCAGTATACGCGAGTGTTGGTTTCGTAGTGGAGGAGACGTGATTTCGCAGGTCTCTGTGATGTTTTTCGCGATTGCGCGACAGTTCTGTGAGATAAAATGAGGGCTGCAGGTAGGGAAAATAAAATTAAGAATACACGACGGGTTTTAAAAACCCGTCGTGCATTCTAAAAATTACACGACGGTTCCACTGAACCGTCGTGTAAAGTCATGCAAACTGAAATTTTACACGACGGTTCCATTGGAACCGTCGTGTAAAGTTGTTCACGCCCACTTTACATTGTCCATGCCCACTTTACATGACGGTTCCATTGGAACCGTCATGTAAAGTTGTTCACGCCCACTTTACATGACGGTTCCATTGGAACCGTTGTGTAAAGCTCACTTTACACGACAGTTCTTTTGAGCCGTCATGTAATCTCCGTCGTGTAATCTACTTTTTGTAGTAGTGACTTTTAAAAAACTAATTTTTTTTTTTCACATTTTAGAAAATAATAAAAACTGAAATAGAAAATTTAAGTGACCGGAGAGCCATACGGACCATTAAATTTATGAGGCAAATAAAAATTAAAAACAATATATGTTAAACTGAGTTAATAATGTAAATACCATTATTTCTTAATAAATACTAGGATTTACTATACAAACCAAAATTAAAAATAATACATATTAAAATGAAAACAAGGTAAATATTGAATGTACATAATAAATACCATATTTATTAGTATATAATTTCAAAAACTTTAAAAAACTAAATGCTAGAATTACCAGTAACTACTAGATTTACTAATAGCGAATTTATTAATAAATACTAGATTAGTAGTAAATATCCAGATTTATTAATACAATATTTTTTAATAAATATTCTATTTACTAATAAATACTAAATTTAATTTATAACTTATTAGAGAATCCAAAAAATATTGGAGAAAAAAATATAAATTAGATGAATAAACTTTTAACAAATTCTATGTATTATTTTTAGATGAAGTAAATTCGAGAAGGAAAAGAAATTTGTTTACTCTTATAAAAAAAAACCCCCCATAGTTTATGAAAATAGTAAATCTACCCCTCCCCAAAAATTTAGATATGAAAGTTAGATCTTTACAGCCACCTTCGCCTCTAGCAGAATCATAACCATAGAAGGAGTCACAAAAGCTAGAGATTCATGCTCATGGCGGTCGTCATTTCGAGGCCAAAAATTCATGATCGTCGTGATTCTTTAGTGATTTTTGTTGCGATTTCCAACAATTTGCAGTACGATTCTCCAATGGGCCTCATCGTCACTATCGTGAAGTTTTTTGGATCTCTCAGCTACGGGTTTACGAAATTCATCTCTGATTTCATTTGTCCCGTCGTAGCAAAATTGGTCGCTGACAATGACAATGGTGACATGGATTACCGTCAATTGTGTGTACATGCCGTTGATGACACGTTCATAGTCGCTAGGGCTAATGTTGTGGGGTAGCCAAAGGATGCTCGACAACACATGTTCTGGAGTAGTTCTTGTCTGCTTGACATTATTGGTGCATCAGGTTACGTTGTATTGCTAGACAAGCCTCTGGGTCAAGCTGATCTACCGAGCCTTCCCTCCAGGTTAAGGCTGGTCAACCAAGCCTTCCTACCAAGGTAAATCACTGAACAAGACTGGCCGTTCGGAGTTGGGTCCTACCTCGTAGCTATACGAGAAAGACTACCAAGAGACCTTCCCTCTTAGGATCTATGACCAACTAGTAAGGAGCACAACTAACCCACAAGACCTTCTCTGATTCCCTGACATGTGTGAGGAAGATATGGTTTGTTATAACTGACTTGGGGACCACCCAACTTGTGAGCTAATTGCCCAACACAAGGAACCTGTACCTAGGACATGTGGTGCCTAACCCGCGTCCTCTGCAATTGAATCCCGTGCTTCCCAAAATGGCTAATGGCGCCATTCACACTGCGGAAACTTTACCAAGACACAGTAGGTCTCCTGTTTCCCGGTTTAAATTTGAGAAGGCCACCTTTATGAGTTTGTGTAACGAGTCCTTGCACCGGCCTGACAGTGTGCAAAACAAAGGAAGCAGGCATATCGACTGCCGAGACAACTTCCACCCCCTGGGCCAGGAGGTGGCGGAGCAGGACCTGCCAGGCAAGCTGGCATGTCATTGCCACCGTATTCAGCGGATTGGCCACCGGGGACGCATCAGGTGGGTGGCATACCTATACTAGAGAAGCCCGACAAGTGCTCTGCGGAGAGCATATCAACATGACAAAGTACATCGCCAAAATTTCCCACTAAGAAGATGTGCCCATTTCATTCAAAGAGAGTGAAGCAGACAAGCTTCTGCACCCCCGCAATGATGCCCCAGTCAAAAAGCTACAGATCACCAACAACACCATCTTACATGTCTTAGTAGACAACGAGAGCTTAGTAGACATCCTATTTATGAATGCCTTTAACAGGATGAGGATCGTAGGTTTAATGCTGAGACCAATGCAGACCCTATTGTATGGCTTTGCAGGAGACTTTGTCCAAGCAGTAGGAACGATCGACTTGCCGACCATATTTAGGGATGGTGCAGAGAAGGTTACCAGAATGGTCGAGTTTAGAGTGATCGACAAACCTTCGATGTACAACATCATATTGGGTAGACTGACCCTCAACATCTTGAAAGCTGTGGTGTCCACCTATGACCTTGCAATGAAGTTCCCTACACCTATGAGCGTAAAAATCTTTAAGGGGGACCAGAATAATGCGAGGGACTGCTATGTCAGAGCCGTGAACAAAATTTATGGCCAGGCGGCGTCAGTCTCTATAATTTTTAAAATCGATGACATTGAGTTTCCCATAGGAGAAGTGAAGAAATTGAATGATACCAAGCAAAAACCTGTCGTGTAGAAGAAAAAAGCATTCAACTCTGAATGCTACATGGAAATCAATGAAGAAGTGAATAACCTCCTTTATGCTAAATTCATAAGGGAAGTAAGCTCCCAAAATGGTGTGCTGACATAGTCCTAGTTATGAAGGTGAACAAAAAGTGGAGGAACTACATTGACTATACGAATATGAACAAAGCATGTCTGAAAAAATGCTTTCTGTTACCTCGAATCGACCAACTCGTGGATGCCATAGCAGGACATGAGTTATTGACCTTCATGGATGCATATTCGAAGTACAATTAGATTCTAATGAGTGAAGCTGAACAGGCCATGACAACATTCACAACCGACCAAGGCCTTTATTGTTACTGGGTAATGCCTTTCGGGCTAAAGAACGTAGAAGCCACAAACCGAAGTCTAGTTAACAAGATGTTTGCACCATTGATCGGTAAGACAATGGAAATGCATGTGGATGATATGCTCGTGAAGAGCAAGAAGGCCACCCAAAGAGTGCTTTAATATCCTTCGTTAGTACCGTATGAAGCTTAATCTGACGAAATGTACCTTTGGGTAGAATTCGGGAAGTTCCTAAGATTCATAGTGAATCACAGAAGGATAGTGGTTAACCCCACAAAGGTCCAAGAACTTATGGACTTGCACTCTCTGTGATCTGTCAAGGAGGTGCAGAAACTTAAGTAAATGATCGCAGCACTGTCTTGACTTGTGGCCCAAGCAAAAGACAAGTTCCACCCTTCTTCCAAGCCCTAAAAAGGAAGAACAGGCATGAGTGGGATAAGAAGTGCAAGGATGCCTTCCAGTGGTTATAAACTTACCTAGCAAACCCACCATTAATGTCCAAGCTAGTCCGTGGAGAAATACTATATGTTTACCTGGCAGTATCCGACAAGGCTGTAAATGTTGTCCTGGTCCGCTAAGACATAGGTTTTCAGTGGCCAGTCTATTATAGTAGTAAAGCATACTAGGGTGTAGAGGAGAGGTACACCCTCAAAAGAAACTAGCACTAGCCTTGGTGATTAGTGCCCCAAAGCATAGGCCGTACTTCCAAGAACATCCCATCATGGTGCCGACTAGCTACCCCCTACAGCAAGTATTGTAGAAACCAAAGCTATCTAGATGGGTAGCAAAATGGTCTATTGAATTGAGCGAGTTTGACATTGAGTTCATGCCCCACACCATCATCAAGGCACAGGCCCCCGTAAACTTCCGGGCAGAGTTCACGAACCTGCTAGGCACGGAGACCAGATCTGTACAGAAGTCTGCAGAGACCTGACCAAAATCTCCTACTCCTAGTACCTGCCCAGCAGAAGGTACCACATGGAAGCTCTACGTTGACGGCTCATCTTACTAAGGAGGCTACAGAGCAGGAGTTATCCTCGTCGGACCAGATGGCTACAAGGTGAGCTACGTGCTGCGATTTGTGGTCAGAGCCTCCAACAATAAGTTTAAGTATGAGGCAATGATCATGGGGCTCGAAATGGCTAGAGAGTTGGAAGTAGATGGCATAGTGGTCTTTAGTGACTATGTTGGTCATCAGTCAGATTGTTGGAGAGTTCTAAGTAAGAGAGAAAAGAATGGCTAGATACTAGAGAATAGTTGTTAGGTTGCTAAGGTAGCTCAAAATGTACCAAGTAGAGTGAATCCCGAGAAGCCGATGCACTTGGTCGTCTCACTTCTGGGCTGGACAATGAGAACCTGGTATCTGTCCCTAACAAAAGATTAGAGACGACGAGTATTGGTAGAGTTGAGCAATTCAACAACTCTACTAGGGAGCCTACTAGGGAGACGGGCACTTGGATGGACCCCATTATTCAATATCTCAATTCAGCCAAGCTCCCGAATGACCGTAAAGAAGACAGAAAGATAAAGAATTCCTCTACAAGATCATGATGCTGAATGGTAGACTTTATCGGAGAGACTACTCGGGCACCCCTGCAGACACCCACATGAGGCCAAGTACATCATGGAGGAGATACAGAGCGGAGTCTATCAAAATCATTCAGGAGGTTGATCCCTATCCCTCAAGTGCCTCAGACAAGGATATTACTGGCCCACAATGGACATAGATGTGAAGGACTTTGTGCGGAAATGTGCTAAATGCCAGTATTTTGCTCTCATAATAGGCTACCAACCAGAGCCATTAAACTTAGTAGTTTATGATTGGGCATTTGCTAAGTATTCAATAAACCTAATCAGCCCTTTACACATTGCCCAGCCACAGTTCAAGTTCTGCATAGTTGCTATCGATTATTTGACAAAGTGGGTTGAGGCAGAGCCGTTAGCCTAGATCATAAAGGCCAAATGCACAAACTTTGTATGGAAAAACATTATCTGTTGCTTTGGGATTCACCACACCATTGTTACGGACAACGGAAAACAATTTGACAATCCCAACTTCAAAAAAATGTGTGAACAACTTGGGGTGAAGAAGATCTTCTCTCCACCGGGCTATCCTCAGAGCAACAACAAAGTAGAAGTGGTGAAGAAGACCAGCAAGAAAAATTTGAAGAAGAAACTTGAGTAGCTCAAGGGTGCTTGGATTGATGAATTGCCTGAAGTGCTTTGGGCCTACCGAAGAACTTGCAGTACAGTCTCCGGGAAGACACCTTACGTGGTAGAATGTGTGATCCCAGCCAAGGTTGGTTTGCCCAGCTTTCGAGTAAGGAATTTTAATGAAGAAAGCAATGCACAGTAGATGGTGGCAAAGCTCGACTTGCTAGAAGAGAGAAAAAATAGGCCTATATCAGAACAATCACTCAAAACCAGATGGTTGTTCAGTATTATAACAAGAGGGTAAAGCTTAGAATCCTAAAAGTTGGAGATCTAGTCCTTAAAATGGCAATCACACAAGTTCCTGGGCATAGTCCTATCTGGAACCTAAAACCTATCTAACGTAGAAGGGAACCTACTAGGACATCCATAGAATGCTGAGCATCTTAAGCATTTCTAGCAATGAGTCGGTTATGCTACGATTGTATTTTTCAAATTTTGGAAGTAATGACAATAAATGAAATTCCAAGATTCTCTATTTTGCCATGTTATTTTTATTTGTTATGTTATTCGGCACAATGTGCCTTGCAAAATCCTAAAAATATAGATTATTTTCCATCAAGGCAAAGGTGCATGGCGAGTGAAAGAGTAGGCCTGCCTGGCATAATGTGTTAGGCAGAGGAAAAAAAAAAACAGTCACTTGCCGTGCACTATCCCTACCAAGCATAATGTGCCTAACAAACTTAAAAATGCAAAAGGCCAAACCTGCCAAGTACACATGCTGGCTAGGTTGGGCTAAAAATACCTTGTAAGAGAAACTAGAGACCACGCTCGACATAGTATGCCAGGCAAGCATAGAATAGGCTAAAATCCCACCAATTGAGGCATAGTTTAACTAAACACAACCTGCTTAGCATTATGTGCCGAACAAGTCTTCCTGGCAGGTCTTTTTGACCAAACTAGGAAGACTAAGTCTTCCCAGCAAGAAAGACATTAGGCCATGCTTGGCAAAAGATGCCAGGCAGGCGCGAAGTAGGCTAAATGCCTACATGTCAGGACAAGATTCCTGATACGCACAATGTGCCCAAAATATTACTGATCGGCACAATGTGCCTAAAAAAAATTTTTACGAGGCATAATGTGTCGAGTAGACATTCCGAGTGAAGAAGACCACATCTACCAGGCAAGTTGTGCCTAACAGGTTTGTTTAACTAGATAGAGAAGACCAAGTCTTCCTTGTAGGCAGAGCATTGGCAAGAATCCAAGCCAAATCCTACCAAGCAAACCAAGCGTGCGAAGTGGAACGTCTAACCAACTAGAAATGATTCCTGCACAACAGACATAGCTTGCACGGCAAAACAAAAGAAGTTTTTCTTCCTAGAAGGAAAAGAGTTGGAAAATTCTTGTAGGAAAAACTTGAAAATAAAGTGATAAAGAAAAATAAATATTATTTCATTAAAATAGTTCAAGGTGGGAGGCACAACGAAGGGCACCTCCGGGCCCAAAAACAACAAAAGAAGAAAAATCTCCTCCTATTTGGTAGTGGAAGGAGGAAAGTCCTTGGCATTGGTCTGGTCGGCGGTGGCTTGGTAATCATGCTGCTCGGCATCCTGTAGCTAGCCATCCCCAAGTTCATCGATGACATTCACGGTAGTATCTTCCCCCTTTTTGTAGTCCAAAGGAACCATGGCCTCGGTGATGAATGGCCAATCCAGCTTCGCAATAGAACGGGTTTCATCATGTCCCATTGTTGTGGAAAATTGTAAGTACACATATCGTAATAAGTAATAAAGTGATAAGTAAAGTATCATTCTCATGAGGATTGTCATTACTAATTACATAAATTATATTAACTTTAACTTTATTTGAATAATCGAAAAGGGGTTTTTAAATATAAATAACAAAATTGCAAAAGAAAAAGACTCAAAATACTAAAAATCTAGGGTTTTTGATTTCACCGGATTAATCATATTCAAATTCTCTAATCTAATTAATCAATATCTAATCCCTATGTCACCAGCGAATCTCTCTAATATACTAATTAATCTTTCCTAAGCATTAACAATTTATTACAATAAGAACTTTCTTATTATCGAAAAAAAAAAATTGCATATTCACGAAACAAAATCTTGTGGTCTTGACATATTCCTACAGACACTCGTGCTCGACAGCTAAGAAATTTCTATCAATGGTTACATTGGAATTGAGATGTGAAAGATGGTTACTCAGGAACTCCAACAGCAGAAATATATGATGCTCCATGTCAGATTGTTAACACTATTCTTCGTTTCTAAAAAATACCAAGTTAATAAGAAATACGAAACATTAATAGCGCACCAGAAAATTGGAACAAGAAATAAGTTATATTACTGAGACAGTAAGAATTAGTGCATTGAGAAACAAAGATACCTTGCCGTATTGCTCTTATAGAGAGCTGTCAGCTCTTTCGGATCCTGTCAGCCCTGTAACCTTTTGCTGTAATCGGGTTCCGGCTCAAATAATTCATTTGTGATAATCGTAATTTGTTTCTGATAGTCAGGTATCAATGTGATATAAGGAGAAACACTTTTCAGTGAATTTTGTAGATTGAGAGAACAAAAAATATACCGCTGTAGATGCTAACAAGTTATAATGTCGAGACTGACAAATCACACACACAAACACATAACTTGTTCAACTTAGTCGCTTAAACAACAAGAACCAATTGTTGTAAATTTAAGGACCATAATTCTATCAAAGGTATAAAAAAAATGCTTGGAACTAATTAGTAACATACATACACACACATATAAATATAGAGAGAGTGATAGACAGAGATAGAGATAGAGCCAAAGATTTCATTATAGGAGATGAAAGTTAAACAGGAGAATACAAAAAAGGATATGTAACCTAGGTACAAAACATACATCATAAGATATATATATATATATATATATATATCTATATATTGTAGAGAAAAACCCAGGATACTCTCACATAGTCAATCCCACAAGACTATACAGAACACAATCACCAGAAAAATAAATTAGAAGAAAAACTGAAAAACTTTATTGCTGAGATTATCTTCAAGTTATAGACTCTATCTTTCTTCTAAAGCTAAAGAAAATTTCCAAGTCTCTAACTTTCTCTCTCTAGAACTCTTTGTTTTCACGTTCTCTCTCTTTCTGTACAATAGCCTCTCATCCTCTTAGCCTTATTGGTTCATTTAGAAAACCATTTCAAACCAAAATTTTCATCTCAGTTTTTGTCTTTTTCTGAAAAACTTTTTTGTTTTTTCTGAAAAAGTTTATCTTTTCTGAAAAGTCAATACAAATTTATTATTGGAACTTAAAATTTCCAACTCAAACTCATTCACCAAACAGACCTAAGACTCTCTAATTTTATATAGCCAATAAGTCAAAAACCTTTAACACCTAAGCTAGCTATTCAACACATCCTACTCAATAAATGCTACACCACAATAACAACCACCTAGACCAATCAATTTGACACTTGGCATTAACAAATCTCCACCTGTCAGCTTTGATTCCATTCTAGCTTTCCTTTTCAGTCTTGTCTTCCGCAGGTACTTCAAAGCCCTGTAGGTTTGACAAACCTAAGTAGTGTTGAAAATTTAATGCTGGCATTCACTTAGTAAGCATGTTAGTTGCATTTTCCTTTGTAATCACTTTCTTCGCCTGCACCTTCCCATTAGACAGAACTTCTCTAATGAAATGCAGCCTTAGATCAATGTGCTTTGTACGTTCATAGAACGCTTGGTTCTTAGACGGATGAATAGCAATTTGGCTATCACACAGAACCTCCACACTGTCTTGTTGAAAGCCCAACTCTCCCAATAGTTCTTTAAGCCACAAGGCCTCCTTAATTGATTCAGTTAAAGTAATATATTCAGCCTCTATCATGGATAAAGTGACAACATGCTGCAAAGTTGATTTCCAATTTACTGTATAACCATTTATTTGAAAGACATAGTTGTAAGTGATTTGCATTAATGCAGATCTCTAGCATAGTCGGAGTCCACATACCACATTATCCCATTCTCCGCTCCACCTGCTTCTCTATACACCAAACCAACGGAAGTGGTCCCTCATAGATACCTCAAAATCCACTTTACTCCTTGCCAATGCTACTTCCCAGGATTGCTCATGAATCTACTAACCATACTTACTGAGTGAGCTAAGTCCGGTATAGTACAGATCATAGAGTACATTAAACTCCACAGAGCACTTGAGTAAGGAACTTTCTCCATTGTTTGTTTCTCCTCATTTATTTTAGGCGAATCACCGGATGAAAGCGTGACATGTTGAGCAAGAGGCATTGCAACTGGTTTCGCATTTACCATGTCAAACTTTTGAAGAACCTTTTGGATATAACCCTACTACCATTTCTTTCTATCATTAGAAATTTGCATTCCCAGAATCTTTTGAGCTTGCGTTAAATATTTTATATCGAACTCTGATTGCAATGTCTTCTTGACCCTCTTAATCTCAGTCAAGTCTGAACAAGCTACCAACATATCATCTACGTAAAGCGACAAATTGATAAACCCTTCATTTCTCATTCTTTTAAAATAAACACAACTATCATAAAGACTCCTTTTGAAACCTGATTATAGCATGAAATCATCAAATCATTTGTACCATTGATGAGGGGACTGCTTCAAGCAATATAGAGATTTCTTCAAAAGACACACCATCTCTTTCTCTCCTTGAACCTCGTAGACTTGAGGTTGCTTCATGTAAATGGTCTCCTCAAGCTCTCCATGAAGGAAAGCCATCTTGGCGTCCTGCTACTCTAATTCCAAATTATGTGTAGCTACAAGAGCCAATAACACCCTTATTGAAGTATGCTTGACCACTGGAGAAAAAACCTCTGTGTAGTCAATGCCCTCTCTTTGGGTGAATCCTCTTGCTACCAACCTAGTCTTGTACCTAGGCTTCTCAACACCTAGAATGCCTTCCTTGAGCTTGTAAGTCCACTTACAACTAACTAATTTTTGTCCATCAGACTTTCTTATTAACTCCCATGTCTGGTTCTTGGATAATGACTCAATTTCCTCATTCATGGCTTGTCTCCACGATTCTTTCTCTAAGCTTGTCATAGCTTGTTCGTAGATAGTTGGTTCATCTAATTCTTTTGCTGTGCAGACTCCAAAAGCATTCAAATCAGTGTAACCATACCTAGTTGTAGGACTTATATCCCTTCTTTGTCTATCCCTAGCCAGATTATAAGTCTGCTGTTGCACATCTGGCTCCAGAGCTGGTTGATCAAACACCTCTTCTGGTTCACTAGGCTGTTTATCTATATTCTCCATCTCAAGCTCTATATCCCCTTCTGAGACTCGGTTTATGCTTTCACCTCCCTGCTACTTCAAATCTTTATAAAACTCAGTCTCATTAAAGATCACATCATGGCTAATGACCACCTTAGCAGCCCCTGGTTCTACACACCATAGTCTGTATCCCTTAACACCTTCTGGATTGCCTAAGAAAACACACTTCTTGGCTCTAAGGTCTAGTTAACTCTGCTTAACATGAGCATTGGCTACACACTTAAATATCTTCAGATTGTCATACTTAGGAGGCTATCCTGACTATGTTTCTTGAGGTGTGTTGAATCGAATTGTAAAGGAAGGATATCTGTTTATCAATAAACAAGCAGTCTTAACTACTTTTGCGCAGAATGTCTTTGGCAAACCTGAAACTGAGAGCATGCATCTAACCCTCTCCAAAATAGTCTTATTAAACCTCTTTCCAAGACCATTCTGTTGAGGGATACCACCAACAATATGTTCTCTAGCCACCCCTTTTTCAGTGCAATAGTCATTATACAACCTAGAACAGTATTCCTGGCTGTTGTCTATCCTTAATCGTTTCACTGTCTTCCCTGTCTGGTTCTCGACTAACATCACCCACTTTTTAAAGGTTTCTAAAGCATGGTCTTTATTTTTTAAAATAAACACCCATACTCTACGTGAGTAATCACCAATAATAGGCATAAAGTACCTTGCTCCACCTAGAGATGCAATCCTTGATGGCCCCCACAACTCTGAATGCAAGTATTCCAAAGTCCCCTTGGTTCTGTACTCACCAGTCTCAAACTTAACTCTACAAGCCTTCCTATAAATACGGTGTTCGTAGAAATCAAGCTTCCCAAGTTTCTTCCTACCCAATAGCCCCTAATTTCCCAACTCTTGTAGGCGCTTTTCACTCACATGGCCCAGCCCATAATGCCACAGAGAAGCATAATCTGATATCTCCTTAGATGCTACTGAGACACTGTAATGACTAGCTTGTTTACACATTTTGATTTCTGTTGTGAACAATCAAAGTCTGTAATTAGAAATGTTTATATGCTATGAATATGAATGTGTTATGTTTTATCGGTGAAATTATCGAATTCTTGGTTGAAAGATCCGATAATTTATCTATGAAAGACCTTTTTATAGTAAAAGGCAAATTTATGAATTATGATTCTCTGTTAGTAGTTTCTAATTTTAAGAGAATCCTATACGCAGTTCAGACAAAATCTGGATAATGGTCCAGTGTAAGTATACTGTTATCAGTCGAAAACAGTATCTGAATATGTATGCCAGTATGAAAATGAACTGTGTTTAGGAGTTAAGCCAAGTAAGGTCTTAAAAAGAATGAAAAATTTCAATTTGAGAATTGGTCACCCTTTAAGGACTAAAATGTAAATATTTTGTCTTTAGGGGCCAATATGTAATTTTAAGAAAAATGAATGGTTATGGATTTTAAGAAAGTTAAGATAGTGTTAGGTGATTGATTAAGCAAGAATTGGAGGCCAAAAGCTATCACCATAATCGGCCACTTTACAGGCACTAAAGTGCAAATATTTTTGCCTTTAGGGGCCAAAGTGCAATTTTGAGAAAATTATGGTTCAATAGATAAATTTGTAAATTTATGGAACTATGGATTTTTCTAGTTAGATTTCCTAGTTCAAATTAGCTTATGATGATTTTTAAGATTTGGTTAACCTAGTTGGAAACCAAGGAATGAGGTTAAGTTTGATTAGTTCAAAAAATTGACCAATCATTTGCTTATTTTTGTGCACAATGGGACCGGTCATTTTATGGGTTGTTGAGCTGATATTTTGCTCTTAAGAACCAATAGGCAAGGTATGAAAAATTTGAAGTTCATTAGAATTTGATACCACACAAGTTTAATCTTGCCTAGTAAGCAAAGTAGTTTTGCATACTAAGCTATGTTGCATTTTGCAACTTTCACACTTAACAAAGTGTGGCCGGCCACCACATGAGATTATTGAGTAAATATGTTACTCTTATCTGCAGCTTAGAGTTATCCATTGCTCAAAAGTTTTGAGAGTATGACAAGTGTTTGATGAAGCAAGCTTATAGCTTTGCTTGCTAAGCTTGTAATCAAGCTTGTAATGACACCTCTTGGCCGGCCATTACATGGATGAAACACATCAAATTTCTAGCTTTGATGACTAAGTGTTATTAGCCTTGATGAGTCATCTACGTAGTTTTCTTCTTTGGCAAGCCAAGGCTTGCAATTTTCAGCACCAAAACCGGCCAATGAAAGGAAGACACACCATGGCATGAACTAATCAAGTTTTGCCTCCTAGAATGGCTAAGACTTTGGCACATCATCACCTAATATTCAGCCAACTTGAAACCGTGCCACATAGCATGATAGCTTGGGTGAATAAGTCACCTTAGCTGTGCTTACTCAATGTTTAAGGCCAATGATGGCCGGCCAACACACAAGGGTGGTGTGCAAAATGAAGGTTATTGGAGGACCAATTAGCAAGGCAAGAACAAAAGTTTGTCTATAAATAATTAAGGGCAGAAGTTATAGGTTTCTTTTAGTCCATCTCTCAACCATCAAGTATATCTCCTACTCCTTTAAAGCCGAATAAAAAGTGAGAGTAAGCTGCAAACAGTTTCGGTTTGTGGTGTTGGTCTAGTGAGAAAGAAAAACCTCCAAAACCCTAAGCTAGAATTTGTTCTGTGAAGCTTGAGGTAAACTCTTTAACCTCTAGTTTTTATTCATGTTTTTGATAAGAAGATTATGAGTTTGATGTTATGTATAAGCATGAGTTTATAAAAATTAAATTCAAGTACTATGCTCTATGTGTAGTTGATAGTTTTCGGTTTCGATATGTTAGTTCGAAATAGAATGTTATGCAAGTTTAAGATTTTTGTTTTACAAAAATCATATGTGTAAGATCTGATTGTATGTTTATGAAATGTTTAGGTAACGCATGCATGTTTGAAATAGGCTCACGGGGAATCCGTTTGAGGTAGTGTGCACGTTAGATTACGTAAAACTCAACGAACCGAAAACTGCCAGTTTCGGGTCAAACTGGACAGTAATTTTAAAAGCGAATTTTGAGGCCCTTAGAGGCCGAATCATGAAAAATTTAAAACTACAAAGTTGTAGAGAAGGGAAAATCCTAGGGGCCAGCGCGGACAGTTTTTGAAAATAAGGCCTCTAAGACCTTCATTTTTACAAAAACCCGAGACCAAATTAGGATTAATGAAAATGGTCGAAAAATTTTCAAAAGCAGAAACAAGTGAGTTAAAGTCAGATTTGGGTTTTAAGTTTAAAACAGAAGTTGTAGGAACCTTCAAGGTCTACAACTTTCATGAAGGAAATATTTTCAAATTCGAAACAGATTTGTTAGAAAAGAATCAATTCAAGGACTGATTTCAAATATAATTTTCAGAATTCAAGGGTTTTAAATAAAATAGTAAAGTTTTAAAGTTTATACTATGTTTTGATACTCTTGTACTAAGATAAGTTAATAACTAGGGTTATGATGGAATGTTGGTTAGATCCCCCAACATTTTTTTTTAATTCTTAATTATGTCCTTAAATATAGCAGGAGATAACCTGCTATTGTGTCCGGATTTGGAGCGACACATTAGTGGACATAGAAATCGAGGTAAGTACAAACCTCACCTGCAGTATGGAAAGTAGTAAGCTATTTTCGAAGTTATGATATGATTACATGTTATGCTATGTCATGCAATGTTATGATATGTTATGTCATGTTATGATGCTAAGTTATGCTCAGTCATGCTATGTTATGACACGATAAGTCATGTTAAGCTATGAAAAGCTATGCTAAGTCAAGTTATGCCATGAATTTATGGTTATGCCATGTCTAATCTCATGTGCATCATGACTATTAAGATCACATGTAAAGATTCTTAGTCTTGGAAATATAACGAGACTAAGACTAAACCGAGACAAGTAAGGTGTCGTACCAACCTCCCGTTGATGAGGGAGGATCATGTATGTTCAAGTTCAAGTATGTGATTATCAACCTCTCGTTGATGCGTGAGGGTAAAGTGATAATCAACCTTCCATTAATGTGGGAAGGGTTATGTTCATGTTTTCCAGAACTATTAAGGGTCTTGCAAACCCTGACGTTCTGAGGCTTGCGCGCTTTGGTACGTACACTAGGGGCCCAAATGTTAAGCAAGATAATAAGTTCAAGTCAATAACTGGTCATAAAAGATTCATAAATGATTCATGCATAAGTTGCACGATATTTGTTAAGTTTTGTGAGATTATGTTTGTACTTGCTGAGCGAAAGCTCATCAGTATATTTCATACTGCAGGAAAGAGGCCTGCAGCTTAAATTGGTGGGCCAGGTGGATGATGCGAAGGGTGAAGGGCGGTGTGGGATACCACTACGCAAAATCTTCCGCAAGTTTTATGAAGTTTAAATATATATGTATATTAAAGTGAGTTATGTGATACAAAGTTATAAGAATTTCAAGACTCAATCGAGTTGTAATAATTATGTATGCATAATACGTTCTATACAAGCAACCCTGTTTTGGATGTACGTTTTAAAAAAAAATTTTATGTTCAATTTTCTAAGTAAGTTAAGCAATTATGAAAGTTTAAGTATGTATGGTAACAGCCCTACGTAGGTTCGGGTGTTACAGTTTGGTATCAGAGCGGTATCCTGCCAGCCTACTTCACCTTGCTTCACATCATTTCCGCCACGGCCCAAGTAAGTTAAGTTATTTTTCTTATGCTTAGAATTAGTTAAGATCCTGTGTGCGTAGTGAGCATCTCTCGTCAATGGTCACGCTGGGAACTCTCGCACTTTGGAATCGGATCAATGTTATGAAAGTTATATGTGGTATTTGTGGAACTCTGCCACATAAGAACAATATTAGATACGAGGATAACGTTGGATGGTGCCTTCGCTTGGTGGTGGCAATTAAGTGACATATGAACATGATGGGAAAGTTTTATGCCTTCCTAAATGTTATAATCATGTATTAAAGTGGATATGAATGAGATTATGATGGATTCAGATATGTTCCATGATTATATTATGATATGGAATTAAGATTATGGTTCTATATAAAAGACATGATTTTATTGAACAAGGAGCTTATTTCATGAATTTTCTATGTAGAACCATGCCACCCAAGCGTAGAATGGCACAGACCCAAAACGTTGATCTTATGGCTCAGATGAATGAGCTAAGACAGATAATGTTAGCCCAACAACAAGAGATAGGTGGGCTTAGAGCTCAATTGGCTCAACAGAATCAGGGACCTCCTGATGCCGGAATACCACCAGCACCTGTGAATCAGCCTGCTGCACCGGAAATTCCTAATGCTAATCCGGTAATTCCAGAAAACCCTATAACTCCTGAAGTGCCTGTTGTGCCTTTGGCTGTTCCGCCAGCACCTCTGGTTCGAACTCCGGAACAATTATACGACAGATTTCGGCGCATGAAGGCACCGGAATTTGAAGGATCAACAAACCCAATTGAGGCCGACAATTGGTTGATTGACCTCCAAGTTATTCTGAACTTCCTCAGGCTTGATGATCAAGAGAAGGTTCTCTGTGCATCTTTTGTGCTACGAAAAGATGCTCGCCTCTGGTGGGAAACAGTTCAAATTCGGCGAGATGTGACACAAATGACTTGGGAGGACTTTGTTGATGAATTTAAGGAAAAATACTTCAACACTGACGTTATGGAAGCTCAACAAGACGAATTTAACAATTTTCGTCAGGGTAATCTGTCGGTAGCTGAGGCTGTGAAAAAGTTTGAGCAACTAGCACGTCTTTGTCCTCATCTTATTGGTTCCGAGAGGGACAAAGTACGAAAGATGATGAGGATGTTCCGCTCGGATTTGGCTGTAATTATTAGTAGTGGTCCCTACCCACCAATCACTGTTGCTGAATGTGTCAGCCGGGCGATTCGAGCTGAGTATTGGGTAGGTCAGAACAGAGAACAACGGGCTAAGTTCTTTAAGGAAAAGAAAGAAGAGAAGGCCCAAACTAAGCAAATTCAGGCAAAACCAAGCCCAACTCCGCAGCAAAAAGGACAAGGAGGATCTTTTGGTCAGCACAGCAACAACAAGCAGTACGGCAATAATCAACAGAAACGGAAGTGGAATGCAGGGGGCAGGGGAATCAACAGAATTTTCCCCAGAAGAGGAATGCCCCTGATATCAGCATAAATCCCACTTGTCAGAAATGTGGGAGGAAGCACCCGGGAGATTGTCGTTTTGGAACTAATCGTTGCTTTCTATGTGGCAAGGAAGGCCACTATGCCAGGAACTGCAATGCTAATTTCCAGAATTCGCAGAACCAGCAAAGGAGTCAGGGGTATCAGCTGCATGCAGCACAAATGAAGCTTGAAGGACCTGAAATCTCCCAAGGCAGACTTGAAGCTCCAGAACCTCAAGGGCGCATTTATGCCTATACTAAGGAGGATGTTCAAGCTGGACCATCCACAGTGGTGACAGGTCAGCTTCCTTTTGCCCAACAAGATGCTTATGTGTTAATTGATTCTGGAGCTACGCATTCATTCACGTCACCTAAGTTTGCTAAGAAACTAGGTAGAGGAAGCGATAGAATAGAAAGGACTTTCAGAACTGCATTACCCTCCGGGGAAATTTTGTTGTCTGATTATTGGATACGTCATGTTCCAATAATTATATGTGGTAGGGAAATGTATGTCAACTTGATCGTCATTGACCTATATGACTACGATGTCATATTGGGTATGGATTTCTTGGGGAAATACAATGCGGTTATAGACTGTCAACGTCGGATTGTCACGTTCAAGCCAATTGGAGACGACGAGTTCGTTTTTAGAGGATCGACTCCAAAACAGCCGAAAATGCTCATTTCAGCGCTAAAGGCTAAGAAATTGTTGGCAGAAGGATGTATGGGATTTTTAGCCAACATGGTGGATAAGACGCAAGAAACCAAGAGCAAGCCGGAAGAAGTACCGATAGTCAAGGATTTTATCGAAGTTTTTCCTGAAGACTTGCCAGGATTACCACCGGAGCGAAAAATCTCTTTTGAGATTGAATTGCTTCCTGGATCGGCACCAGTATCCAAGGCACCTTATAGGATGGCCCCCGCTGAACTTAAGGAATTGCAACTTCAGTTGCAAGAGCTCCTGGATCGAGGATTCATCCGTCAGAGCTATTCACCATGGGGAGCCCCAGTTTTGTTTGTTAAAAAGAAGGATGGCACTTTTAGGATGTGCATTGACTATCGGGAATTAAATAAGATTACTATCAAGAATAAGTATCCATTACCCAGGATCGACGATTTGTTCGATCAATTGAAAGGCGTTTCAATTTTTTCAAAAATTGACTTGCGATCGGGATATCATCAGCTTCGAATAAGGGAAGGAGATATTTCCAAGACAGCCTTTCGTACACGATATGGACATTACGAGTTCCTCGTAATGCCATTTGGGTTGACAAATGCTCCAGCTGCCTTTATGGATCTGATGAATCGAGTATTCAAGGACTATCTGGATAAGTTTGTTATTGTCTTTATAGATGATATCTTAATTTATTCAAGATCTAAGGAGGAGCATGAGGAACATCTACGGATTGCCTTACGGATTCTAAAGCAAAACCAGCTTTATGCTAAATTCACCAAGTGTGAATTTTGGTTGGAGAAGGTCCATTTCTTAGGACATGTGGTTTCCAAAGAAGGCATATCTGTAGATCCGGCCAAGATTGAAGCTGTAAGTAAATGGCCAGCTCCGAAAAACGTCACCGAAGTACGTAGTTTCCTTGGCTTAGCAGGCTACTATCGACGTTTCGTCGAGGGATTTGCTAAGACCGCGGCACCACTCACTGCACTTACACGGAAGGGAAAGAAGTATGAATGGACTTCTAAGTGTGAAGAACACTTTCAAGAGCTAAAGAATAAGCTGACTAGTGCTCCAATTCTCACAATTCCAGTTGTAGAGGAAGGGAACTTCGTGATATATAGCGATGCTTCCAAGATAGGATTGGGAGCCGTTCTCATGCAAAATAGAAAAGTGATCGCGTATGCTTCCCGACAGCTTAAAGATCACGAAAAGAACTATCCGACGCATGATTTGGAACTTGCGGCGGTAGTGTTTGCACTCAAAATTTGGAGACACTATCTTTACGGCGCTAAGTGTGAAGTCTATACGGATCATCAGAGTTTAAAGTATATCTTCACACAGAAGGAGCTCAACATGAGGCAAAGAAGATGGCTCGAGCTGGTGAAGGATTACGACATCGACATCCGTTACCATCCTGGGAAGGCCAACAAAGTAGCCGATGCCCTTAGTCAGAAGTCGTCTTCCTCGTTGATGACAATACAGTCATTAACTGAGTCTCTCCAGAAGGAGCTAGTAGAAGCTGGAATAGAGCTTATTACGGGAAGTTTAGCTGCCCTAACCTTCCAACCTACCATTTTGGATGGCATGAAGGAGCGTCAAGAGGGAGATGTCTCGTTGCTTAGGACGAGAAACGAAGTCTTAGAAGGAAAGGAATCAGATTTCAACATGTCTGATGGAGGCATACTCTATAGGAAGAATAGACTATGCATTCCTAATGAGGACGAGTTGAAGAAGCGGATCATGAAAGAAGCTCATGAGACTCCATATTCCGTCCATCCTGGAGCCACAAAGATGTACAAAGACTTAAAGGAAAGTTTTTGGTGGCCCAAAATGAAGAATGATATTGCCACATTTGTTAGTAAATGCCTTACGTGTCAAAAGGTGAAGGCTGAACATCAACGTCCCGGGGGAGAATTGCAGAAAATTTCCATTCCAGAATGGAAATGGGACCAAGTGACGATGGACTTCGTGGTTGGTCTACCCCGAACTCCCAGCGGCAATGATGCTATTTGGGTGATTGTCGATCGATTAACAAAATCCGCTCATTTCGTGGCCATCAAGCTTAGCTTTTCTGTGGAGCAACTAGCGGAACTGTACGTCGCGCAGATTGTTCGCTACCATGGGATTCCAAAATCGATCATCTCAGATCGTGATGGTCGTTTCACTTCTAAATTCTGGAGAAGTGTACATCAAGCAATGGGTACGAAGCTTACTTTTAGTACAGCTTTTCACCCACAGACGGATGGACAATCAGAAAGAACCATTCAGACTCTAGAAGATATGCTACGAGCCTGTGTGATGGACTTCAAAGGAACTTGGGATAAGAAGCTTCCTTTGATTGAATTCTCGTACAACAACAGTTTCCAAGCTTCGATTGGAATGGCTCCTTATGAAGCTCTCTATGGGAGAAGATGTAGATCTCCAGTTCATTGGTACGAGACAAGAGAGAAGGAACTTGTGTCTACGGACTTTATACGGAGAACCACCGAGGCCATAAAACTCATACGTCGACGGATGGAAACTGCGTTTAGTCGACAAAAGAATTATGCTGACAAACGTAGAAGGCCTCTAGAATTCCAAGTAGGAGAGTTGGTTTTCCTCAAGATTGCTCCATTCAAGGGAGTCATGAGATTTGGGAAGAAAGGAAAACTAAGTCCGAGATACATAGGGCCATACGAAGTACTTGAACGAGTCGGTAATGTGGCCTATAAGTTGGTTTTGCCCCAAGAATTAGCATATGTGCACAATGTATTTCATGTGTCGATGCTAAAGAAATACATCTCGGATCCTTCACACGTGTTGGATCATGAACCAATTGAGGTTCATGAGGACCTGACTTATGAGGAAAAACCGGTTCGAATTTTGGCACGAGAAGAAAAGGTGCTAAGGCACAAGGTTATACCTTTAGTCAAGGTTCTATGGCGAAATCATGAGATTGAGGAAGCAACATGGGAAGTAGAAGAAGAAATGAAAAAGAACTATCCCGACTTGATGTAATTTTCGAGGACGAAAATTTTTAAGGAGGGTAGATTGTAATGACTAGCTTGTTTACACATTTTGATTTCTGTTGTGAACAATCAAAGTCTGTAATTAGAAATGTTTATATGCTATGAATATGAATGTGTTATGTTTTATCGGTGAAATTATCGAATTCTTGGTTGAAAGATCCGATAATTTATCTATGAAAGACCTTTTTATAGTAAAAGGAAAATTTATAAATTATGATTCTCTGTTAGTAGTTTCTAATTTTAAGAGAATCCTATACGCAGTTCAGACAAAATCTGGATAATGGTCCAGTGTAAGTATACTGTTATCAGTCGAAAACAGTATCTGAATATGTATGCCAGTATGAAAATGAACTGTGTTTAGAAGTTAAGCCAAGTAAGGTCTTAAAAAGAATGAAAAATTTCAATTTGAGAATTGGTCACCCTTTAAGGACTAAAATGTAAATATTTTGTCTTTAGGGGCCACTATGTAATTTTAAGAAAAATGAATGGTTATGGATTTTAAGAAAGTTAAGATAGTGTTAGGTGATTGATTAAGCAAGAATTGGAGGCCAAAAGCTATCACCATAATCGGCCACTTTACAGGCACTAAAGTGCAAATATTTTTGCCTTTAGGGGCCAAAGTGCAATTTTGAGAAAATTATGGTTCAATAGATAAATTTGTAAATTTATGGAACTATGGATTTTTCTAGTTAGATTTCCTAGTTCAAATTAGCTTATGATGATTTTTAAGATTTGGTTAACCTAGTTGGAAACCAAGGAATGAGGTTAAGTTTGATTAGTTCAAAAAATTGACCAATCATTTGCTTATTTTTGTGCACAATGGGACCGGTCATTTTATGGGTTGTTGAGCTGATATTTTGCTCTTAAGAACCAATAGGCAAGGTATGAAAAATTTGAAGTTCATTAGAATTTGATACCACACAAGTTTAATCTTGCCTAGTAAGCAAAGTAGTTTTGCATACTAAGCTATGTTGCATTTTGCAACTTTCACACTTAACAAAGTGTGGCCGGCCACCACATGAGATTATTGAGTAAATATGTTACTCTTATCTGCAGCTTAGAGTTATCCATTGCTCAAAAGTTTTGAGAGTATGACAAGTGTTTGATGAAGCAAGCTTATAGCTTTGCTTGCTAAGCTTGTAATCAAGCTTGTAATGACACCTCTTGGCCGGCCATTACATGGATGAAACACATCAAATTTCTAGCTTTGATGACTAAGTGTTATTAGCCTTGATGAGTCATCTACGTAGTTTTCTTCTTTGGCAAGCCAAGGCTTGCAATTTTCAGCACCAAAACCGGCCAATGAAAGGAAGACACACCATGGCATGAACTAATCAAGTTTTGCCTCCTAGAATGGCTAAGACTTTGGCACATCATCACCTAATATTCAGCCAACTTGAAACCGTGCCACATAGCATGATAGCTTGGGTGAATAAGTCACCTTAGCTGTGCTTACTCAATGTTTAAGGCCAATGATGGCCGGCCAACACACAAGGGTGGTGTGCAAAATGAAGGTTATTGGAGGACCAATTAGCAAGGCAAGAACAAAAGTTTGTCTATAAATAATTAAGGGCAGAAGTTATAGGTTTCTTTTAGTCCATCTCTCAACCATCAAGTATATCTCCTACTCCTTTAAAGCCGAATAAAAAGTGAGAGTAAGCTGCAAACAGTTTCGGTTTGTGGTGTTGGTCTAGTGAGAAAGAAAAACCTCCAAAACCCTAAGCTAGAATTTGTTCTGTGAAGCTTGAGGTAAACTCTTTAACCTCTAGTTTTTATTCATGTTTTTGATAAGAAGATTATGAGTTTGATGTTATGTATAAGCATGAGTTTATAAAAATTAAATTCAAGTACTATGCTCTATGTGTAGTTGATAGTTTTCGGTTTCGATATGTTAGTTCGAAATAGAATGTTATGCAAGTTTAAGATTTTTGTTTTACAAAAATCATATGTGTAAGATCTGATTGTATGTTTATGAAATGTTTAGGTAACGCATGCATGTTTGAAATAGGCTCACGGGGAATCCGTTTGAGGTAGTGTGCACGTTAGATTACGTAAAACTCAACGAACCGAAAACTGCCAGTTTCGGGTCAAACTGGACAGTAATTTTAAAAGCGAATTTTGAGGCCCTTAGAGGCCGAATCATGAAAAATTTAAAACTACAAAGTTGTAGAGAAGGGAAAATCCTAGGGGCCAACGCGGACAGTTTTTGAAAATAAGGCCTCTAAGACCTTCATTTTTACAAAAACCCGAGACCAAATTAGGATTAATGAAAATGGTCGAAAAATTTTCAAAAGCAGAAACAAGTGAGTTAAAGTCAGATTTGGGTTTTAAGTTTAAAACAGAAGTTGTAGGAACCTTCAAGGTCTACAACTTTCATGAAGGAAATATTTTCAAATTCGAAACAGATTTGTTAGAAAAGAATCAATTCAAGGACTGATTTCAAATATAATTTTCAGAATTCAAGGGTTTTAAATAAAATAGTAAAGTTTTAAAGTTTATACTATGTTTTGATACTCTTGTACTAAGATAAGTTAATAACTAGGGTTATGATGGAATGTTGGTTAGATCCCCCAACATTTTTTTTTAATTCTTAATTATGTCCTTAAATATAGCAGGAGATAACCTGCTATTGTGTCCGGATTTGGAGCGACACATTAGTGGACATAGAAATCGAGGTAAGTACAAACCTCACCTGCAGTATGGAAAGTAGTAAGCTATTTTCGAAGTTATGATATGATTACATGTTATGCTATGTCATGCAATGTTATGATATGTTATGTCATGTTATGATGCTAAGTTATGCTCAGTCATGCTATGTTATGACACGATAAGTCATGTTAAGCTATGAAAAGCTATGCTAAGTCAAGTTATGCCATGAATTTATGGTTATGCCATGTCTAATCTCATGTGCATCATGACTATTAAGATCACATGTAAAGATTCTTAGTCTTGGAAATATAACGAGACTAAGACTAAACCGAGACAAGTAAGGTGTCGTACCAACCTCCCGTTGATGAGGGAGGATCATGTATGTTCAAGTTCAAGTATGTGATTATCAACCTCTCGTTGATGCGTGAGGGTAAAGTGATAATCAACCTTCCATTAATGTGGGAAGGGTTATGTTCATGTTTTCCAGAACTATTAAGGGTCTTGCAAACCCTGACGTTCTGAGGCTTGCGCGCTTTGGTACGTACACTAGGGGCCCAAATGTTAAGCAAGATAATAAGTTCAAGTCAATAACTGGTCATAAAAGATTCATAAATGATTCATGCATAAGTTGCACGATATTTGTTAAGTTTTGTGAGATTATGTTTGTACTTGCTGAGCGAAAGCTCATCAGTATATTTCATACTGCAGGAAAGAGGCCTGCAGCTTAAATTGGTGGGCCAGGTGGATGATGCGAAGGGTGAAGGGCGGTGTGGGATACCACTACGCAAAATCTTCCGCAAGTTTTATGAAGTTTAAATATATATGTATATTAAAGTGAGTTATGTGATACAAAGTTATAAGAATTTCAAGACTCAATCGAGTTGTAATAATTATGTATGCATAATACGTTCTATACAAGCAACCCTGTTTTGGATGTACGTTTTAAAAAAAAATTTTATGTTCAATTTTCTAAGTAAGTTAAGCAATTATGAAAGTTTAAGTATGTATGGTAACAGCCCTACGTAGGTTGGGGTGTTACAGACACTTCCAATAATAGTCTTTCCTTGCAGCAGATACAGCCTATTAACCCTGTTGCCCATCATGAAAACCATTGATCCCTTCAGAACCGTCAAGCATCCATTTTCAGCCTTGAATTGAAATCCTTCCGAGTCAAGAGTGCCAAGAGAAATTAAATTTCTCTTAAATTCTAGTACATGCCTCACGTTGAACAACTTTCTTTGACACCTATCTGCCATAAGAATAGAGACAGTACCAATACCCACCACTTTGCAAGCCTTATTATTTCTGAGTAGCACTTGACCAGAATCGTGTTTTTTGTAATTATCCGGATCATGATCATCATCAACAGATGTCTCCACTACCCTTTGCATAATCTCTTGATCAGCAGGCGATTCCATCACTACATCATTTTATTAAAATATTTTGAAAGTTGCTCAATGCATTTCTATAGCGTAGACCAAAAATAGCTTCAAGTAATCGATGGATGCCTTCATCTTCACCAACCTCTTGTTCAATAGCCATACCTTCACCTGACCGGATTTTACAATGTCGAAAACAATTTGCAATGGTTGTTGTCTTTACAGCAATGTTCCAAGCCGCATTATTAGTACATGTATCAAGATAGCACAAATATAAAAATATGAAAACTCATCTTAAATTAAGAAATATTCATTTAACAACAAATTAATAAATTATTCTTTATCGATAGATAAATAACCTCATTAAAATAATACTTTTTCTTAGTCCCAAAAGTATTATTTTATAGAGATTTTACTGTATGATATGCAAAGACGTTGGTCGCGTACATGTCCTTTGCCTTAACATTTTGCTCATCTTTATTTCATTGCAATAAAAGGGAAAATTCTTAAATCTAATTTTACTAACCATCATGATCCTACTGGCATTATGCATTAATCTTGAAATTCTTTGAGAATGCTGATTGAGAAAAAATTTGGTAAAATCTACAAATGTTAACATAGTGTAATGTTGAAAAAATATCTATATTACGTTGTATGATAATGTATACGATACGTTGTTACTAGTTTAATGGTTGAAATCTGTATTGGAACTTATATATATTTGACAGCGCAATGTTCTCATGTTGCAAAGAAACGAATTAATAAAAAAACAGAAAATAGCATTCTTGTGGATGCGAAAAGAAAATAAGATAGCGCATGAAAAGATATTTAAAATGGTGGATTAGTAATTATTTTCTAAAATTTGTTGTTAATGGTAATTTTGGAATATATATGTAGTTATTTTAAAATTAAGAGAGATGTATTTAAAAAGTGGATATGGAGAATTAAGAAGGGTCTGTGTTTCAAAGATTTATATATACATATATAGTTATTTCATTGCCTGTGTGTCAAAAGATTTACTTCGTTTGCAATGTGTGTTCCACTTCCTTTGCCCTATATATATATATATATATATATATATATATATATATATATATTCCTTCTTTTTAAGATATCAATCAAAATAAAATGAAGAAGAATTCTACTTTATTGTGGAAGTAGTTCCAACTCTATACACTATAAATGAAGTGTCTTCTGTAAGACTGTAACACCACATGAAAATGTAAACGGGGCTCATGGTAACAAATATGTTTAGCTAAGTGAAA
>CM046362.1:21426367-21488898 GCA_025413025.1 Ficus hispida | reverse complement strand
AACTCATACGTCGACGGATGGAAACTGCGTTTAGTCGACAAAAGAATTATGCTGACAAACGTAGAAGGCCTCTAGAATTCCAAGTAGGAGAGTTGGTTTTCCTCAAGATTGCTCCATTCAAGGGAGTCATGAGATTTGGGAAGAAAGGAAAACTAAGTCCGAGATACATAGGGCCATACGAAGTACTTGAACGAGTCGGTAATGTGGCCTATAAGTTGGTTTTGCCCCAAGAATTAGCATATGTGCACAATGTATTTCATGTGTCGATGCTAAAGAAATACATCTCGGATCCTTCACACGTGTTGGATCATGAACCAATTGAGGTTCATGAGGACCTGACTTATGAGGAAAAACCGGTTCGAATTTTGGCACGAGAAGAAAAGGTGCTAAGGCACAAGGTTATACCTTTAGTCAAGGTTCTATGGCGAAATCATGAGATTGAGGAAGCAACATGGGAAGTAGAAGAAGAAATGAAAAAGAACTATCCCGACTTGATGTAATTTTCGAGGACGAAAATTTTTAAGGAGGGTAGATTGTAATGACTAGCTTGTTTACACATTTTGATTTCTGTTGTGAACAATCAAAGTCTGTAATTAGAAATGTTTATATGCTATGAATATGAATGTGTTATGTTTTATCGGTGAAATTATCGAATTCTTGGTTGAAAGATCCGATAATTTATCTATGAAAGACCTTTTTATAGTAAAAGGAAAATTTATGAATTATGATTCTCTGTTAGTAGTTTCTAATTTTAAGAGAATCCTATACGCAGTTCAGACAAAATCTGGATAATGGTCCAGTGTAAGTATACTGTTATCAGTCGAAAACAGTATCTGAATATGTATGCCAGTATGAAAATGAACTGTGTTTAGAAGTTAAGCCAAGTAAGGTCTTAAAAAGAATGAAAAATTTCAATTTGAGAATTGGTCACCCTTTAAGGACTAAAATGTAAATATTTTGTCTTTAGGGGCCACTATGTAATTTTAAGAAAAATGAATGGTTATGGATTTTAAGAAAGTTAAGATAGTGTTAGGTGATTGATTAAGCAAGAATTGGAGGCCAAAAGCTATCACCATAATCGGCCACTTTACAGGCACTAAAGTGCAAATATTTTTGCCTTTAGGGGCCAAAGTGCAATTTTGAGAAAATTATGGTTCAATAGATAAATTTGTAAATTTATGGAACTATGGATTTTTCTAGTTAGATTTCCTAGTTCAAATTAGCTTATGATGATTTTTAAGATTTGGTTAACCTAGTTGGAAACCAAGGAATGAGGTTAAGTTTGATTAGTTCAAAAAATTGACCAATCATTTGCTTATTTTTGTGCACAATGGGACCGGTCATTTTATGGGTTGTTGAGCTGATATTTTGCTCTTAAGAACCAATAGGCAAGGTATGAAAAATTTGAAGTTCATTAGAATTTGATACCACACAAGTTTAATCTTGCCTAGTAAGCAAAGTAGTTTTGCATACTAAGCTATGTTGCATTTTGCAACTTTCACACTTAACAAAGTGTGGCCGGCCACCACATGAGATTATTGAGTAAATATGTTACTCTTATCTGCAGCTTAGAGTTATCCATTGCTCAAAAGTTTTGAGAGTATGACAAGTGTTTGATGAAGCAAGCTTATAGCTTTGCTTGCTAAGCTTGTAATCAAGCTTGTAATGACACCTCTTGGCCGGCCATTACATGGATGAAACACATCAAATTTCTAGCTTTGATGACTAAGTGTTATTAGCCTTGATGAGTCATCTACGTAGTTTTCTTCTTTGGCAAGCCAAGGCTTGCAATTTTCAGCACCAAAACCGGCCAATGAAAGGAAGACACACCATGGCATGAACTAATCAAGTTTTGCCTCCTAGAATGGCTAAGACTTTGGCACATCATCACCTAATATTCAGCCAACTTGAAACCGTGCCACATAGCATGATAGCTTGGGTGAATAAGTCACCTTAGCTGTGCTTACTCAATGTTTAAGGCCAATGATGGCCGGCCAACACACAAGGGTGGTGTGCAAAATGAAGGTTATTGGAGGACCAATTAGCAAGGCAAGAACAAAAGTTTGTCTATAAATAATTAAGGGCAGAAGTTATAGGTTTCTTTTAGTCCATCTCTCAACCATCAAGTATATCTCCTACTCCTTTAAAGCCGAATAAAAAGTGAGAGTAAGCTGCAAACAGTTTCGGTTTGTGGTGTTGGTCTAGTGAGAAAGAAAAACCTCCAAAACCCTAAGCTAGAATTTGTTCTGTGAAGCTTGAGGTAAACTCTTTAACCTCTAGTTTTTATTCATGTTTTTGATAAGAAGATTATGAGTTTGATGTTATGTATAAGCATGAGTTTATAAAAATTAAATTCAAGTACTATGCTCTATGTGTAGTTGATAGTTTTCGGTTTCGATATGTTAGTTCGAAATAGAATGTTATGCAAGTTTAAGATTTTTGTTTTACAAAAATCATATGTGTAAGATCTGATTGTATGTTTATGAAATGTTTAGGTAACGCATGCATGTTTGAAATAGGCTCACGGGGAATCCGTTTGAGGTAGTGTGCACGTTAGATTACGTAAAACTCAACGAACCGAAAACTGCCAGTTTCGGGTCAAACTGGACAGTAATTTTAAAAGCGAATTTTGAGGCCCTTAGAGGCCGAATCATGAAAAATTTAAAACTACAAAGTTGTAGAGAAGGGAAAATCCTAGGGGCCAACGCGGACAGTTTTTGAAAATAAGGCCTCTAAGACCTTCATTTTTACAAAAACCCGAGACCAAATTAGGATTAATGAAAATGGTCGAAAAATTTTCAAAAGCAGAAACAAGTGAGTTAAAGTCAGATTTGGGTTTTAAGTTTAAAACAGAAGTTGTAGGAACCTTCAAGGTCTACAACTTTCATGAAGGAAATATTTTCAAATTCGAAACAGATTTGTTAGAAAAGAATCAATTCAAGGACTGATTTCAAATATAATTTTCAGAATTCAAGGGTTTTAAATAAAATAGTAAAGTTTTAAAGTTTATACTATGTTTTGATACTCTTGTACTAAGATAAGTTAATAACTAGGGTTATGATGGAATGTTGGTTAGATCCCCCAACATTTTTTTTTAATTCTTAATTATGTCCTTAAATATAGCAGGAGATAACCTGCTATTGTGTCCGGATTTGGAGCGACACATTAGTGGACATAGAAATCGAGGTAAGTACAAACCTCACCTGCAGTATGGAAAGTAGTAAGCTATTTTCGAAGTTATGATATGATTACATGTTATGCTATGTCATGCAATGTTATGATATGTTATGTCATGTTATGATGCTAAGTTATGCTCAGTCATGCTATGTTATGACACGATAAGTCATGTTAAGCTATGAAAAGCTATGCTAAGTCAAGTTATGCCATGAATTTATGGTTATGCCATGTCTAATCTCATGTGCATCATGACTATTAAGATCACATGTAAAGATTCTTAGTCTTGGAAATATAACGAGACTAAGACTAAACCGAGACAAGTAAGGTGTCGTACCAACCTCCCGTTGATGAGGGAGGATCATGTATGTTCAAGTTCAAGTATGTGATTATCAACCTCTCGTTGATGCGTGAGGGTAAAGTGATAATCAACCTTCCATTAATGTGGGAAGGGTTATGTTCATGTTTTCCAGAACTATTAAGGGTCTTGCAAACCCTGACGTTCTGAGGCTTGCGCGCTTTGGTACGTACACTAGGGGCCCAAATGTTAAGCAAGATAATAAGTTCAAGTCAATAACTGGTCATAAAAGATTCATAAATGATTCATGCATAAGTTGCACGATATTTGTTAAGTTTTGTGAGATTATGTTTGTACTTGCTGAGCGAAAGCTCATCAGTATATTTCATACTGCAGGAAAGAGGCCTGCAGCTTAAATTGGTGGGCCAGGTGGATGATGCGAAGGGTGAAGGGCGGTGTGGGATACCACTACGCAAAATCTTCCGCAAGTTTTATGAAGTTTAAATATATATGTATATTAAAGTGAGTTATGTGATACAAAGTTATAAGAATTTCAAGACTCAATCGAGTTGTAATAATTATGTATGCATAATACGTTCTATACAAGCAACCCTGTTTTGGATGTACGTTTTAAAAAAAAATTTTATGTTCAATTTTCTAAGTAAGTTAAGCAATTATGAAAGTTTAAGTATGTATGGTAACAGCCCTACGTAGGTTGGGGTGTTACAGACACTTCCAATAATAGTCTTTCCTTGCAGCAGATACAGCCTATTAACCCTGTTGCCCATCATGAAAACCATTGATCCCTTCAGAACCGTCAAGCATCCATTTTCAGCCTTGAATTGAAATCCTTCCGAGTCAAGAGTGCCAAGAGAAATTAAATTTCTCTTAAATTCTAGTACATGCCTCACGTTGAACAACTTTCTTTGACACCTATCTGCCATAAGAATAGAGACAGTACCAATACCCACCACTTTGCAAGCCTTATTATTTCTGAGTAGCACTTGACCAGAATCGTGTTTTTTGTAATTATCCGGATCATGATCATCATCAACAGATGTCTCCACTACCCTTTGCATAATCTCTTGATCAGCAGGCGATTCCATCACTACATCATTTTATTAAAATATTTTGAAAGTTGCTCAATGCATTTCTATAGCGTAGACCAAAAATAGCTTCAAGTAATCGATGGATGCCTTCATCTTCACCAACCTCTTGTTCAATAGCCATACCTTCACCTGACCGGATTTTACAATGTCGAAAACAATTTGCAATGGTTGTTGTCTTTACAGCAATGTTCCAAGCCGCATTATTAGTACATGTATCAAGATAGCACAAATATAAAAATATGAAAACTCATCTTAAATTAAGAAATATTCATTTAACAACAAATTAATAAATTATTCTTTATCGATAGATAAATAACCTCATTAAAATAATACTTTTTCTTAGTCCCAAAAGTATTATTTTATAGAGATTTTACTGTATGATATGCAAAGACGTTGGTCGCGTACATGTCCTTTGCCTTAACATTTTGCTCATCTTTATTTCATTGCAATAAAAGGGAAAATTCTTAAATCTAATTTTACTAACCATCATGATCCTACTGGCATTATGCATTAATCTTGAAATTCTTTGAGAATGCTGATTGAGAAAAAATTTGGTAAAATCTACAAATGTTAACATAGTGTAATGTTGAAAAAATATCTATATTACGTTGTATGATAATGTATACGATACGTTGTTACTAGTTTAATGGTTGAAATCTGTATTGGAACTTATATATATTTGACAGCGCAATGTTCTCATGTTGCAAAGAAACGAATTAATAAAAAAACAGAAAATAGCATTCTTGTGGATGCGAAAAGAAAATAAGATAGCGCATGAAAAGATATTTAAAATGGTGGATTAGTAATTATTTTCTAAAATTTGTTGTTAATGGTAATTTTGGAATATATATGTAGTTATTTTAAAATTAAGAGAGATGTATTTAAAAAGTGGATATGGAGAATTAAGAAGGGTCTGTGTTTCAAAAGATTTATATATACATATATAGTTATTTCATTGCCTGTGTGTCAAAAGATTTACTTCGTTTGCAATGTGTGTTCCACTTCCTTTGCCCTATATATATATATATATATATATATATATATATATATATATATATTCCTTCTTTTTAAGATATCAATCAAAATAAAATGAAGAAGAATTCTACTTTATTGTGGAAGTAGTTCCAACTCTATACACTATAAATGAAGTGTCTTCTGTAAGACTGTAACACCACATGAAAATGTAAACGGGGCTCATGGTAACAAATATGTTTAGCTAAGTGAAAATTACCGGAGTTTGTAATTGTTGTTCTCATCTTGCAGGTATAATGCTATTTTTAGAACTTCGTCTCAACCATACAAAATCTCTAATTTCAAGCTACCGTACTAGTGTCTTTAATTATTATTTGGTTAAATTGTCAAATTTATTTAAAACAAAAAATATTCTGCTCAAATCTGAAAGCTATTCTACAGAATCCAAAAATAATTCCAAAAGGCATTATAACCAGAGCTTGAGACATCCAGTCATTTTTTTTTTTTTTCAAATTAATGTTTAATCATAATCAATTTAGATTTTTAACAAAATCTCTCCGATGACCGGCGTTGGTGACCGGACATCTCCGGCCATTTTGTTGAAATTCAAAAAAAAAAATTTAATTTTTTATTTACCTAACTAGGTCAGGGAGCTAGAAAATCATTTATGTTACAAAACTTGACCAAGTATTTTGGAGTCGATAGAGTCAAAAATGTATAGAAACTTTGCTAAGACTAAGAAAGGGTACAACCGTTCAAGTAAAAATCTCTACCCCTTTGACACATGGACTGCCTTCTCAATGTCTCCGACAAATTAGATAGCCGTTAACCATAGCTCATTCTTTTTTAATTTCTCCCCATTCTTTGACGTTCCATTGCAATTCAATGTGAGTAGACACAATTTCCTTGAAAAGTCAAGAATCAACAACACCCCATCCCTATCCGCCTCTCGACTCACATTTCCGAGGACACACTGATTTCACCACAAACCATAATGGCGCAAGCTGCATCATCGAAAACTTACCCACTTGTCTGTCTTTGAGAATCACAATACTCGGAAAAGTCACAGTCGCAAGGAGTTGTTCTAACCTGAAAATAGATAGATAAATAAATAAAGATGATCTGCTTTTTAAAAAAACCCGGTCAAATAGAAGAGAAATATAGCAGCTACATAACTGTGTAGAGAAAATAAAGGAGGTCGGGTACGAATTCACTATAGATAATCATCAGAAAGAGATATCGAAGCAAATATTTATATCACGCAAATAAGTTCTCCTCCACATCACCTATCATTTCAAGTATTTGTTGACAAAATACACATATATCAACAGGAAAAGTGTCAGCTAAGAACCTGAAAACTACACACCTTACGAAACGTGAAAGAAACTCTCCTTGATCCTCTTCTAATCACTGTGTCATTCACGATATCAATCTTATGGTGTGGTATGTAGTGATTCCATGCATAGCGTGCCTCTCCAGAAAACAATAGCATAGATCGAGGAGGAAGATGGATTGCCTTTCTGATTAAATTCAAGCTGTTTTCAGGATTATTAGTTGTCATATTAGTATTACTAAGAGAAGCATTAGTACGCCCATCACCACTGACGTATCTCCTGAACTCCATAATGCAGGGTCCTGCTAGTGAAAGGCTGAAAATTAAACCCTCAAAAGCAGAATGGGTGTCTATATGTGGGGACAAACCCACCCCGGGTGGATACTCGTTAACCTGTCACACATAAAGTATCTTCTGTCTTAATTTAAAGCACACCATAGAAGTAATCTAACACTAGTTTCGTGCATCACATTTTTCTCTCCTTCCTTGTTAAGAATAGTTAAATGAACGTTTTTTTAAGATTGGTTGTTTGTTGCGGGCAGCATATATATAAACATTTAGGGAGAAAAGAAAAAAGAAAAGAAAAGTAAAAGAGCAGAAAAACATTATATCATACCGTCAACTGGTCCAAAGCTATATCAGCAGGTATTCCGTCAAGCTTTTGGAACATGGACATTTTCTCAAGTAGAGGAGAAACAAAAGATGGGAGTTCACCTAATTGTTGCTTCGAATCAACATTCCTTGTCTGTACTAACAAACGAAATGAACAATTCAAAACTGCCTCTTTCTGTATTTCCCACACAATTTAAGAAGCCAAATAATCGTCATCTAGTTATCTATAAGGTGAATACACATATATAATATAACTACGTCTACCCCTAAAGGCTAAAAGCATCTTATGTTGGTATGGTGACTGATATTCAAAATCTAGTTTTGTGAATGCTGAATTACGCAATTAAGATGAGAATAGCAAAATGGTTTAGTTTAATTAACTTAAAAGAAAAGAGGTGAGGTCACCTGATAACAGAACTCAAAACCATAATGTTGGACCCTTCTTTTAGAGAGATGTTTCCACGGTCTTTCATCAACCGCTGCAAGCAACTCCTAAAATTACAAACAACTTCAAAAACTAAGAACATTAAATATAGATATATATATATATATATATGTATGCATCAGCTGAAAAAAAATATGTATATACATATTTAGTCATGTCACCTGCTCTTGTTGAAGAGTGACAAAGTCATGGAACAAGTAAAGGCCGGGAATGTTGAGCTCAGAAGCCATCAAAGAAACAGGAAAAGTGTTATTGTGTTGATATCTCTGGTGTTGGTGTTGGTGTTGGTTAAGCAGGGAATAACGAATGTGCAAAAAGCGGCCTCCAAGATCGGAACAAGGGCGAGCGTTGAGAGCTTCGAAGGCGGCTTGAGCAAAAGAGGGTTGGGCAAAGCAGACAACCACACGAACACCAGAATCATCGGCAGGGTACACAGCCTCAACATCTCCGAATGATCCGAATACCTTTGCGACGTCAGCATACGACACTCCCACACCTGGCCCTACGTTCGCCACGTACAGATTCTCACTCACCTCCGACTCATCCTTTGCCCGCCTGAATCTCACCAGACCCATCACTTTCCCACTCTCTCAACCCTTCAATTTCAATTCACTCACTGCTTTCCCTTCGTTTTCATTTACTTTGTATATTGCACAGACAGAGAGACAACCTGAACAAGGAATTGTTCCGTATTTACAGTTCTAGCCCCACTGTTGCTTCTCTTTGCTTTAGCTTTGCTTTTTTCCTTTCTTGTCTTTTGACTCAGAGTATTGGGCTGAAAGTTTTTGGGCCAAAGCTGTATTCGCCTCTCGGAAAATTGGGTGATTTGTAGGATTGCCACTCAAAAAGCACCTCTGGATTATTGCCTAAACTATAATAACTTCAGTTTTTTTTACCTCCAATTAGAGAAGTATGGAGGCCATCCAAGGAACCTAAGTTTTAAAGTAGAGAACCAACCAAAAATCAAAAACAAAAGGGAAAGCTGGCTCGGGTACTGGGAAGTGGGAAGGAAGGATTCCCCACTCAAATCAATTTTCATTTTAGAAAACAAATCACATATCATATATTAGCTTAACACAATCATTCTAAATTGACTAGAAATAAAAATTGTTGATATTATGTTGATCTTCAAATTATATGTTCCCAGAACATTTAATAGTAATAATAAGAACCAACCACAAGATTAGAAGTTTGAAGGAGATTGATCAGAGCTACTGCAGTGAAAACAATTTTCCATTTTCAAAGTGGAAATTGGGTTTGATTTAGAGAGCAAAAGTTGGGATCTAGACAAAGACAGTTTTGTGTCCCCATTCCAAAATCCCATCCCGACAATGCAAATGGGGCGGGTTTGTTGCAAACTCTATGCCCCAATTTTATTATTCTAGTATTTTCCCCAAATTCCAAACTTTTATCCTTTTTTTTTTAATTCTATTTTTTCCCTTCTATTGGTCTCTCCATTATAATCTTTGTATATTAGGTCTATAATTGCAAGTCTAAAGTTTGTTGTTTAATATAGAAGAAAATTTGCATCTCATGGTATTATAAGAACATTAACATATTAAAAATCAAATGGATTAAAAAAACACACACACACACACATATATATATATATGTATATCAAACGTCACTATTCAGTTGCTTCTACGTTGTATATGGGTTTCTAACTTTCGAAAGAAGGTAAATTAAAAAAAGCTTACTCATCTGTTGAATTTACAATTCAAATTCTAAGTTTCTTTCAATCTCGGAATTCAAAAAATATCAAAAGGTTGAGATAACTTCTAATTAAAAGTCATAATCAGATTAGTATTCACTATTTCAATGTAATTAGTTGTCCCCTCTCTCCTACAGTTTGGAGTTTGTGAAAGAAAAATATCAATATAATTACTATTTAAAAAAAAAAAAAAAAAAAAGCCAATGCCTGAAATGGGTATTCACAAAATCAATCAACTAAACATTCTCTCTCAGAAATAATGAATCTACCATAACAACGAAAAATATTCCCCAAAAATATAAATATAAATATATATATATATATATATATACGTGTATATATTATCCAGAATTCCAGATGATGGTTTTAAATAAGGAAATAAAGAAATTAGGGCTAAAACGTACCAAAACAGCCCGATCTAATTCAATGGAGCTCGAATCCATCAACTTGGTGGCGCGAGGCCGCCGACGGCACGGCGATGAGATGAAGTCCCGGCGGAGCTCCAGACAGCTGCGGTGGTCGGAGAGCAGAACAAGGGACCGCGTTAGGGACGGTGAAATGAAAAGGGTTTATACTTTTATTTGGGTTTTTTGTTTTTTGTTTAGTGGGGATGGCACGTGCAAATGTTTAGCAATTATGTTTATTAATCTATAGAATTTATAGCTACATAGGTTTTTTTTTTTAACAAGATTATTAATAAATAACTAAAAAAATTTTAAAATTTAGTTAAAAAATCTTTTTTTTTTTCCTAAAATGGTTAATAAAAAAATTTTAAATAGTCAATTAATGATTGATTTACGGTCAATCACCGATTAATCATAACGTAAATCATCAAATCAATTATTGACCATTAGTCAATCACCAATTTTTACAGTCAATCATTGATTGATCATTAGTTAATCACTGATTGATCAAATCTGAAAAATAATAAATGGTTATTTTTTTAAATAAAAAAAGTTTGGTCATCTATTAAATTAAGTGATTAAAAAATACCACCCAGCCTAATCTTATGTTATCTAAATTATAATAAAAAATGCTAGGGACACCAACTTCAATCCCAATTTTTAAGTACAAACCTATTTGACATATAAGTTATTATTATATAATTGGTAAGTGTTTAAAATATTATCATATCAATTAATTGCATCTACCAATGAAAATATGACACATGAGTTAGTACTCAAAAAGTTAGGATTAAAGAGGATCGACATCTCTTGTCTAATTTTGGTGTTTCAAATGATATCTAAAAAATAATATTTTGACACCTCATTGAAAGAAGTTAGATTTTAAGGTATTAAAAATTAGTTATAAATTATTTCAAATTTTTTATAATGATGTGGCATAATATTACTGATTAGATACTATTTGAGACACCAAAAATTGGACAAAGTATTTGAATCAGATTAAATGTGACGACCAACCCTTTCGTGATCGTCACCATACTTACTTACTACATATGAAAATCTGAACTAAATTTTTTTTTAAATCATCACTTAACTTAGGATGAAAACTTTCATATTAGTTACTTATACATACATATATATATACATATGCATACACATATACATATATATATTTTGTCTTTTGTAGTACTAAAACATAGTACTTAAACTTTACATAGACGAAACGTAATTTTAACAAAACGCGCGGTAGCTTCACACCCATAATTTCACAGTTTTGCCACGCCACACCCACCGCCTTGCATCAGGTATTGCTGTATGATTGCTTACCTACAGCATAAACGTAAGTCATGAGCTATTGCTCAGTAAGTACAACCATTGCACCGCAAATCATTTCATAAAAACCAATGCATGAACCTTTTATGCTTTCATTATTCATTCATAGGTTAGCGTTGGTTCTGGGCCTCTTACATAACATAAGTGTACGTACCGTGGCGCGCTGCCATGGAGTGGTTGGGGCGGCTAGCCATGTCCAACTCAAACCATGGACCAAACCCGACCTTCGCGGGTCGATACGACACAAGAAATCTGTTCATCATCATCATCATCATACTTGAATCTTTCATGATCATAAACAGTTTCCAACTTGAAACCGTATTCTTACAGATTACCATCTGTTTATCATCATACTTGAATCATTAACAGTTTCTAACTTGAAACCGTATTTTACTCGTTACCGAGTGACTTATCATTAATGAGCATACTTCGTGATGCCATATCATCATAACATATATATCATCAATACATCAGCATAACCTTGTGATGTCATACTATCATAGCATACATCATAACATTTTAACATAACTGGATCATCTTATGCTAACATACCTTGCAAGCATATCAACATAATTAGATCATCATACTTCATAAGCATGTTAACATAACATTGTAAGCATATTAGCTAAACTTAATCGTCATACTTCGTATGCATATCAACATAACATCGTAAGCATATCAGCTTAACTTTAATCATCATACTTCATATGCATATCAACATAACATCGTAAGCATATTAACATAATTTCGTTAAGTATACCAGCTTAACTTAATCATCATGTAAACATTCATCATAAACTTATCAAACATTTTCGTTTATGCTGTAGGCGGAGTTGTACTTACCAGTTACACTAAATCTTGAATTTAGTGCTCCACCTACACTGGTTGTTTTCCTGTTTTTACAGAAAATCATAGGATAAGTATCATCCTATCATAGTGTCATAATTACCCTAGTTATTAACTTATCTTAGTACAAGGGTATCAAAAACATAGCATAAACTTTAAAACTTTACTTTCTTTTAAAAACCCCTGAATTCTGAAAACTGTATTTGGAATCAAATCTTTAAATTTGATCCTATTCTAACAAATCTGTTTCGAATTTGAAAATATTTCCTTCATGAAAGTTGTAGATCTTGAAGATTTCTACAACTTCTGTTTTAAACTTAAAACCCAAATCTGACTTTAACACACTTGTTTCTGTCTTTGAAAATTCTTCAACCATTTTATTAACCTTAAAATGGGTCTCGGGTTTTTGTAAAAACAAAGGTCTTAGAGGCCTTATTTTCAAAAACTGTCCATGTTGACCCCTAGGATTTTCCCTTCTCTACAACTTTGTAGTTTTGACTTTTTCATGATTCGGCCTCTAAGGGCCTCAAAATTTACTTTCCAAAATACTGTCCAGTTTAACCCGAAACTGGCAGTTTTCATTCGGTATGGTTTATAAATCTAAACAACTATAACTCATGCTTTTACATAGCATCAAACTCTTAATTTCTCTTCACTAAAATGTAAATAAACAGCTAGAGGTTAAAAGATTTACCTCAAGCTTCATGAGAAAGGTTCTAGCTTAAGGTTTCGAAGTTTTTCTTGTGCTAACACAACACCACAAAACCGGATTTGATTCACACTTTCACTTTCACTTTCACTTTGCTTCTCACTTTGGGTTCGGTTTCTATAAGGGAGAGGACTGAAACATTGGCTGCAAGGTTTTCTAAACAAACACAAAGAATCAGCCTTCACCTATTTATAGGTGAACAACTTGTTCTTCCTTTGCCAAAAAGTCCTCTAGCAAAATTCTATTTGCTGAACCAACCTTGTGTGGTGGCCGGCCATGCTTGGCTCTTGGAAATGACTAAGCAAGGCTATGGGACTGACTCATCAAGGCTACTAGACGATGTGTCAAGCCCTCAAGATGGCTGGCCCTTAGAGTGATGACGTGTCGAAACCTTAGCTAGCCACGGAAGCGAGGCTAGGAATGCTTATTCATTCAAGCTAGACCACGAGGTGTCCTAATCCTAAGGTGGCCGGTTTTAGGGTGGCTTGGCAAGGCCTTGGCTTGCCAAACAAGCACAGCTAGGGAGCTGATTCACCAAAGCTACACCATGAGGTGTCAACCTCCCATGATGGCCGGTTCATCATTGATGTGGTGTAAGAGTTTTGGCTTGCCAAATAAGGGCAGCTAGGGTGGCTTACTAACCGAAGCTAGTCCATGAGGTGTCTTGACCTCATGGTGGCCGGCCTTAGGTGGTTTAGTGTGCTTGCCTTTGCTAGCCACTTAAGCAACCCTATGGTGCTTACTCACCAAGACTAATTCATGATATGTCTAGCCAAGGTGATGGCCGGTTTCCATAGTGTGCCACATGGAAAATCTTTGCTTGTTGATGCATCACATATAGCCAAGTAAGCAAAGCTAGATTGCTTACTAAACAAAGCTAGGTTTTTAGGTGTCAAACTAACAATGAAACACCTATTTCCTTATTTGCTTTTCAGTCCTTAAAAACATCATATTTGCTTGAACATATCCATGAGGTGGCCGGCCATTCTTGCTAGGTGCCAAGATGACAACTTGCAACATAGCTTAGTAAGCAAAGCTACCATGCTTACTAAGCAAAGCTAAACTTGTGAGGTTTCAATTTCTAGTGCACTTCCAATTTTCATACTTTGCTTATTGGTCCTTAGGAGCAAAATATTTGCTCATTAGCCCTTGAGGTGGCCGGTCCCTATGTGAACAAGTGTAAGCATGTGATTGGTCAATTTTGAACCAATCAAACTTAACTTGATTCCTTGGTTTCCAACTAGGTTAACCAAACTTAAAAATCAGCATAAGCTTAATTGAACTAGGAAATCTAACTAGAAATATCCTTAGTTCCATAAATTTACAAATTTATCTATCAAACCATAATTTTTACAAAATTACACTTTGGCCCCTAAAGGCAAAAACATTTGCACTTTACTCCTTAAAGGGTGGCCGGTTTTCATAGTGACATTTGTCATTCTTTTAAAGACGAGGTGTCACCTTTTAAAGCCTTGCTTGACTTATCTCCTAAACACAGTTCACTTTCATATTGGCTTATATATTCAGATACTGTTTTCAACCGATAACAGTATTCCTGTACTGGACCATTATCCAGAATTTATCTGAACTGCGTCTAGGGTTCTTTTAAGATTAGAAACTACTAATCAGAGAATCATAAATCATAAATTTGTCTTTCATAACTAAAAAGGTCTTACATAAATAAATAAATTATCGAATCCTTCGACCAAGAATTCAATAATTTTACTGATAAAACATAGCACATAAACATACATAACACATGAACATAAGTAATTACAAACTTTGATTCTTAACAACAGAAATCAAAATTTGTAAACAAGCTGGTCATTACATTAAAGTTTGTGCCTATAGCACTTAAGAACTTATGAGCGAGTTTGCGTTTAGATCGCCGGTTTGAATTGAAATTTTTTAAGTTGAAATTAGTTAATTTTTTAAAAACTAGTAATAATTTTTGTTGACTTAAAAAAAATCCAACTGAAAAAATATAATTTGATTGGAGCTAAACTCGTAAATCAAACAAGCCATCAATGTGCATATTTGATACAAATATTATACATCATAAAAAATTTACCATAAGTTACAAAGATCTAGAGATTAATAGAGCTTCTTCCTATTGTCCTATCTAGGATAATTCAGGCATAATGTCGAATCATCAGAAACTATTCTGTGATATTTCTTGGAATATTGTGAGTTAGCAGGGGAACCTGATGGACATATAAAATCAAAGTTAAAATAATATTAGATAAATTAATTAACCTAAATCAACTTATTCATATTATTAAACTTCATGACTACTCCACTATAAGTATGGAGCTGAACTCTTTAATTAATTTTATACCGAATTACAAAAGCTCACTAATAGTACTTCTGTCCGTGACAGATATTATGATGTTTGGTTCCCTATAGGATATACATAATCAAGATTAAGGCTAAAATTCCATTTTACCTTCTCAATTATTTTGTTATTAAAGTTTCCATAATTTAATCTTGATCAAACCCTATTTATGAAATCCTCCATAAATAGAAAATCATTATGTAAACAAATTACAGAATATTTAATCAAGTCTCGAATGACACTTTAAGAGAATATCATTGATTCTCGTGAAAGAGCTATGGATTATATATATATGAATAATGGTGTCATCATTTATGCAAGCCATCTCTAATTTATCGAGTAAAATTTGTCATTCCTTTAGCGACTAACCTTTTGATAGATCAAGAGATACATCGCACAGACATGCAATCACTTATCCACTGAAGATTAAGATGCCTATAACAATATTCATCAAAGTGAATTGATTTTTCTTAAATGAAACTATTATATAAATTAATATCATTTTAGGTCCAGTCCAATACATATGAAACATATATATCTATGTTTCTACTTGGAAAACCATTCCAATAGTCAAGACAAACTATCCCACAAGAGTGAAAGTAGATAAACATTACAGTCTTACAGAAGTCAAAGTACCCACCTTTACTTCACGACTGCGAACTCTCAATTTAGATTATCATTTTAATATTATATTTTTTCACATACTTCCTCATGCTTAATATCAAAGTTTATTATATCGATAATCATGGTGCAATTTACATTTAATAAATCTATATTATTAAAAGTATCCAGGATAATCAATATATGACATAAATAAATAAATAACGTTTATTGATAGATAAATGTCTAATATCCATGAATAAATTTTCGTTTTATGGTACTAATCCTAACAGAGACCTATTCACGACTAGAGTTGGAGTGGGTAGAAAGATTCGATCACCTCCACACCTACACCCAAAAACACCAGTCTGAAGTAGCACCGGAACTCGACCTCCATCATAATGAGAGAATCGAGCTTGTCTGACATTTTTTTTTCACTGGATTTATTATACAGAAAAATAACTGTAACATATATCAATTATATGACATGCAAAAAAAAAAATATATATATATATATTATAAGAGATAATTGGTCACTAGAATAAATTCATTACGTATGTATAGAAAATTTAAATAATTATTGTAAACTAATAGAAAGCACTTAAAAACTTTAAGAAAAAGATGTCATAATGATCTAGTAATCATCATAAATAAAAAAAACTATAATGATATAGTAATTAAAATTAAAAAAAAGGGAAAAAAAATACCACATTTACAAAAAAAAAATTATTATTATCATAACAAAAATTTCATACCACATTTAAACTTTAGAAATTAATTATTAAAATTAGACCAATAATAATAGAAAAAAAAAAACTACATTACGATAATGACTTAACAATTATTGTGAAGAACTTAAATCATACTAAAAATAAAAATGAGTTTCTAAGAAATCTAAATCACACTTAAGAAATACGTTTATAAAAAAACATAAATCATACTAACAAGCAATTATTTTAGTAAAAAAGTGATTATTAAGATAAAGATATAACAAAAAAAAAATACATAATAATATGAATAATAATGAGGAAAATGATGTTACATATAATAAAAGTACAAAATAAGTACTATAAGTGATTTTTTCTTTCAAAATAGACATTTACATAATATTATTTTATAATATTATTTTATAATGGATAGAGTTCAAAGCATGGTCTTAAAAATAAAAAATTTATGTTATTATTTCTTCTTTTATATTCTTAAATGGATCAAACTTGCAAAATAATTTTCATATGCTATCGAATACTAGTATAGGTGATGTAGATAATATTTTGCTAAATTAATAAATATATTTTTTTACTTTAATATCGATGTAGACAGCCTGACACTATTAGAGATCCGTGTTGACTTCAGTTATATGATAATCTACTATATTAGCTTTTTGTTAGTCGGAGGTTATTTTGGAAATACACCTTGTCTTGACCTTTGACTTATCTAAGATGTCAACAATCCTAAAACCATTATAGGTGGGGTAATATTTTAGAGGTGTACTCTTTGACTGATAATCCTCAAAATCACCCTAAGTTTTATTGAACAATTATCGAGAAGTATTTTTAAAGAAATTAGAATCCGTAATATTTATTTTTCAAAAACTTGGGGAATGATTTAAACTTTTCATCTTGGGGTAAAAATCATGAAATGAATTACTCTAAAATTATGTCTGTAATTACTTTTTAATATAATATTTTTATTATTTGTGTACCCATTAAAATCCTCAAACTTTCTTCACATTTGGAATTACACACAAAGAACTATTTATTTAGAGAGGCCTCTATTAAACTTTGGAAAAATATTGAAGGATGTTGTCTTATTTGTCAAAGAAAAATAGAATACATTATAAAGAATTATTTAATCAGTTAGATATTCAAGAAAAAACATGTTAATTTGAATTTGAAGAAACTTTTTGAATTATTGAATTAATAGATTTATTTGATCTTGATTTTTAGTTTAATGAACTTATTTTTGCTTTTTAGTAATTTATAAAAGAATGAATCTAAGAACTTTAATGTACTAAAATAATATTTTCCCGAGTACAATTCTTGATCATATATTTATTGAGTTCCATTTAACTTGTATGTGTCTGTTTGTTTGTTTGTTATGATCCTATTCAACCTACATTTTTACTCTTTTTTAATTTTAAAGAATTTCCCTTTTCTTCTACTATCTAATTAAATTGGAATCTATTTACCAAAATTTGAATTTGAAACTTCTTTCATGGAATATATATATATATTTTTTATGTAAATAAATATTTTCTTGTCGGAACTTTTTTTTTTTCCCCCGCCAATTTTAGCAGACTACAACTGAAACAAAACAACAACAACAACAACACAGAAATATAAGCTAAGCCGATTTAAAGAAAATGAAAGAAAAGTAAATAAAGCGGTTAACTTCCCCATGGCAGCACGCTAAGCCGCAACAAAATTAGCCTCTTCAATTTGCTTCACGAATTTACTTCTTTTTCTCTCGCACACCAATCACTAACCTCTATCATTTCCCCATTTTGGTGAACTATTTTCAACCAATAATAGTTTTGCATAAACATTGTCCTATTTCGTCACATCACTCTCTTTAATTTCCTGAAAACAACAATGCATCAACCTCATTTTCACATTCCTCATCAAGAAAAAAGAGTGATTGATGCACACGATGACAATATGAGTTCTTCCATTGAATCGAGTTTCTCTGAGTCAAATTCCGGACCTAGGTTGCTTTCCATTGTTTTCAAATCCAAAAGAGTGAATAGAAGTATTTTTCCTTACCGTGTGAGTTTTTTTATGCTGAAAACTATACAAAATCTTATTAACCATGTTAATTTTGCATATAACTTTCTTATATCTACCAAAAAATGATTTTTATTTACTCGGTAACATTAAAATTTTTAGTCAATGTTGAATCGTTGATTGTTGGGTCGGCATCTCCTCTGATATCACAGGAAGCTTGAAAGCCTACAAGTCGGGTTTTGGATGACAAAAATCATTGTTTTACTAGTAGATCATGTCATATATATTCTTTTTTACGACGTGTAATAATTCCAAAGAGTATAATTAGTATCACCGATGAGTGTCTGAATAACCACGGAATGTTGGTCTCTGGCTCACAAAATGGCACCATAATATTTCTTGGTTCTATTCACCAACTTTATCTTTGTCAAATTCCTCCATTTCCATACATTCCTTCAAAATTGACTTATCCACTGGGCCAATCTTCTATGTTCTCTTATGATCATATTGGTAACTAGCAAAACGAGATGCAAATTTTTTTTATAAGACAAATGGTTGCGGATTCAGCACTCTACAGCTACAGATTGGCCGATCGGTTCCTAATCAACTCGGCATCGCTAATGATTTTAACAGTTTATGTAGCAGAGGTAGGAATTCGTTTGTTTTTCTTTAAAAAGAAAAAAATAGAAAAAGAACGCTAGAAGGAGGGCTTGAACCTCCGACCTTGTGGTTAACAGCCACACGCTCTAGCCAACTGAGCTATTCCAGCTTGCTATATTTTTGTTACATGCTATTTTTATCATAGTACATTATGGATACATATAGTTTAGCAGAAGTTTTTAAGAAATGTATGTACGTCTATATACACTGTAACATTTTTTTGACAGAAATATACACACTATGAATTTGTTTTGATGATGATAATATTCTCTACTTCACAATTTCTTAGCAATTTACCTCTCAATTTCAAAATGATATAAAATTTGTACCTTTGTGGGTCAACAACTAATTTTGATTTCAAAATAGACCAATTTATCCTTTACAAATTGGCTTCAAAAAATAATTAAAGCTTTTTTTTGTTGGTTTGTTTTGTTTTGTTTTGTTTTGATTTATTTTTTTTAAGGGTAAATATATCAGTTAAAGGATGAGAATTAGTTGTTTCTTGTTAACTTTGATAGGGTGTAAATTTAATTTAAATTTAAAATATAGACGAAGAATCTCAAGCATAGCACATGACACGTATCTTTTCATAAACTAAAAAAAAAAAAGGCATAAAATTGTGAACACCCTTTGTTCACTAAACATTAATGAACAAATTTCTTAATCATCCTATCTATGCTAACTTAGTGCTACATTAAATTAAAACTTGATATATCATGGATTCCAAGTCTCTCTTCCTTTCGTCTGTTATCTTTATTTCTTTATTTCTTTTTTTGTTTTTTGTTTTTTGTTTTTTGGTTTTTTTGTTTTTGTTTTGTATTTTTTTTTTTTTTTTTGGCTAAATATCATTCGCTCACTTGACGGTGATGACATGAACTCGGCAGGAATTTGAAGTTTTTAGCCAATCGCATATTCATTTCACAACTGAAACGATACACAACTATTACAGAGACATGTGGTTTGAAGTCGATAACATATCGTACGAGGTATCACCGAAGTATAAGCCCTAATTTCAAGTCCATTGTTTAAATTTGTAACACTGTACTATCTGTACGTTTCGTGTTGTAATTTTTCCTAGGAGCTGCTGGCTTTGGAAGATCAGATAGGCTATGTAAGCACTCGATTATCCGAGGAAGAAGCTCTTACATCACTCAAATACAGCAAATACTTAATGTTTGCAGAAGAGGCTGCTCAAAAAGAATTTTGCAGCTTCTGCCAAGTAACTCCACTAGTTACACTACACTAGAATTTTCGTAACCTTTGTTAAACATCTAATTTACCGATAAACTTTAATGAATGAAATTGAAATGGTAACGCAATAGTAGAATTATACGATAGTAAATAGAGGAACGTGTTCCCATTCAAATTCTAAAATTTTGGTTTTATTTCTAAACTTTCAAAAAAAAAAAAAAAAAAAAAAAAGCCGGCGCTTCTACTGATGGTAATACTTGTTTTTTTGGCAGGAGGATTATGTAGAAGAAGATGAGCTAGGGACATTGGATTATGGCCATAACTTTCACATTAATTGCATTAAACAATAGCTAGGATACAAGAATATCTGCCCTATTTGCAATCTACTGCCTTATACAGAACAGACCCTTTGTAAAGTACCCTTTTGGGAGTAGACATTTTATAATGCAAGACACTCGTAAACACGACTTTCTTCTAGATAAATACATGTTTTTGTTTTTATTTTTATTTTTTTTAAAATTAATGTCGTTTTAGAATTCTATTTTCTTAAGGATTCTCAATTGTACAAACAAGAAATAAATCCCTTTTACATATCATTTTGTAACACTCAAAATTTGTTCCTTTTTCTTTCCATTAGTTCGGTCGGTAACGGAGGATTTGTTGCGGATTGCAGCTTCTTTTTGACACCGATCTCTCTCATACTCAGACCACGGGGTTTTGTGCGGCACCTTGTGTTGCAGTGATAACACCTCAAGGGGATTCACTAAACATGATTCTTGATCTTGAATATCATGTGGATCTTTAGTCTTCTTCATTTACGATGTAGGAACTTGGTGTCTGTCCACTAAGTCGAAAAGTTCATCACCAATTCCGAATCCAAGCATCCTAGCCATGTCACTGGTCTTAAGTCTCGGCTTTGGAATGTTGTTTTCCTTTAACCATGAGTACACAATGAAGACTTTGTTCAAGATGAACAATTCCAGCGCCTCGGGGTTGAAGACAACGCCCAATTTCATACTCATCTGTCGAGATAGATAACCATTTTTAAATCTTAAAAAAAAAAAAAAAAAAAAAAAAGAAAACAGCCCCAAGATTGACAAGTAAATTTCGATTGATTAAAAACTAGTAGTCACCAAAAGTAATGACTAGCATTGTTATACTCTCTCACAAATTTTTGTTATTACCTGGTGAGGAACCAACATGGCAGCATATCGAGCAAGCTCGCCTGCTCGCCAGTCCAACAAGACGGGCAACCAAGGATAAGTAGCATCAAGCCTCAAAAACCAGAGTCTTATGTCAGGGAATTCCGAGAGTTCTTGAATATCATGTGGATCGTCCCTTGTGTAGTTTATGGTGAAGCCAATTGTGCGTTCAAGAAACTCTTTCGGGTCGACTAAAAGAATATCAACAGTATGATTTCATCAGTGCTACTATCGTAATGAAACTAACAAGATATTAAACTTGATTTTCACACAATCTGTTTTGAGGAATACCTGATGAAGGTGAGGTAATCCCAGTCACAGTTTGGAATGGAGATAAGTCTAGCCGGCTAATTACATCGTTATTGATGACTACGTTGAATCTCCCTTCGGTTGGTGGCAGTGGAGGTTCAACTTTTGGTGAATCTGTCAACAAAAACATTCATAGTTCCTGTTGGTTACCAAAACAAAAAAAGGAATGCTGAATCTGTCAACTAATCGGGGCTTGACTTGCCCTGCAATGTTTCCCGATTAATACAGGGCAAGCCCGCTGATGTAGCAGAAGCGTATAAAAACACACAAATTCATTGATTCTTGAGGTTACCTAAAATATGTACAATAGGTTGAGAGAACCCTTGAAGGAATTTTTTTAATAATCATCAAAACTCTATACGGAAAAACCATACTTCCACCCTTGTCCTGCGATGTTGTAAGCCATTAAAATCAACTGCGTATCCTTATTTCATTATTTACTTGTTTATTTTATTTTCCTTTCAGTTTTTCCATCAATATGAGCTGAGAACCTAGAAACTTGACAACAAAACTAAAGTCTCCAAAGACAAGTTCTGAAACTAGGACAAAAGGCTAATTTTCGTAGAGCGAAAACTTTGAAATGAAGTTAAATTTAGTAACTACGAGTAACGAGGCCATATGTGTACCATCTTCATCGTCAAACAAAGAGAGGTCATAGTTTCCAGATGGATTAAACGCGACCGAGACTGAAACTTCTCCGCTCCGCCGCTTTTGCAGAGAATTGATGGACGAAGAAGAAGGCATTGAATCCGAATAGGTTTTGCAGGAAATCCATGGAGTGGAAGGAGAGGAAATGGAGTACTTATTTAGTGAAGGAGTAAGTGGAAAGAGAAAATGCTGAAAGGTAGAAACCATTGAAGTTCCTTTATCCTCTTGGAGCTTTTGCCTGTGATGTGTTCTGGGACAGTTACTACAGTTTTATCTATATTTTCTTCGGTCCTCATGTTTTAAACGCTTTTATCTTTTCTGATCTTTCTCTCCCTCTCTCTCTCTCTTTTTTGTCGTGATATTCTTTTTTTTCTTATGTCTACCCGCGTCCTCTTATTTTAATGGCTCTTTTACACCAGTGCTTCCTGAATTATTACATAGTTACAATCTTCACTTTGAATTTTTTATTTTGATTATTTGTATCATGAACTTAATTTACACCTAATTAATAACAATGTTAATATTTTAAAGTAAATTAATATGTGATTTGTATATTAGTCTTTAATTCACATAAGTTGGTACTCGAAAGTTATAATTTAAGTTGATATTCCTAGCATTAATCATTTATCTATTTAACCTAATTTTATTGAGGTTATAAAGATCTTTAACTAAGTTTTATCACAATATAACATTTCACATTAATTTTATTTTGAATATTAATTTAGATCGATATTGATTAAAAAAGACATTTTATGTTTTTAATTAACGAATGTTTATGGAAGTCAAGTGTCAATAATTTTCACTAAATAAAAATCAACATTGTTATTGTTGATGTCCACTTTTACACAAGGCCCAGTCTGAAGAGGCCCAGGTCCATATTCTATAGTGGACCCCATCCATGGACCTAAACCACTTTCGGGAAACCCTCATAGGCCGTGATTTGGTGGGTTATGAGAAGATATTTATTGGCTCAAACTAAACTTGATCTTACCTGGGGAGTTCGAAGGGTATTTTGATCATAAGGAAGTAGGTGGTAGAGAAATTATCATAAAATAACTTTCTTTACCCTTAGCACTTAAAAACCCAAAATAATTATTCTTTAAAGTCCAAATATTATATGAAGTAAGCCATTAGCCTACCTTTAGTAACCCAATGTACCTAGCCCATACTTTGAGACCAACAGGCCCAAATAGAAGCCCACTTCCACTGGGAAGATTGGGTCCCACAAGTTAAACCCAAGATTCCTATTAGCCATTGTGTACTTCCCACGTCCAGAGAAAGATGCTTTTGTCCTCTGGACAAAAGAGTATGTTTCTACATCCTGCAACAGCTCTGATGGAGCTTCTGAATGCATGTAAGTCCTACATCTACAAATAGAGTGTTATTATCATCATCTTGAGGAATCTCAGGCCCTTAAATGAAAACATGACAAGAAGAGAACATTTTAGAACCATCTATAATCATGAGGAACTTGCTTTGGCCAATTAAAGGAACTAGATGCTCATCTAGTCATACCATTTTAGGTGCCCCTTAGCGAACAAAATAAGATGCCAATCCCATTTCTAACAAAAAAAAAATGACATGAATTGTAGTAGCAGTCCCGCTAGAGCATGAGGTAGTGTGCTTTGGCACCTCCCTTTTGAAGATGCCTTTCATCTCTGATCTATCTTTTCTCCAGATGTTATTTTCCTCTAGCTGAAACAACCCAAAAGCACCTTCATCCTCTATAAATACCACCGCATTTCCACTCCGAGGCAACAGCCTTCCTCCTCCTTAGCAAAACTCTATCAAAATTATCTCAGAAACCACCCAGAAAATTCATCTTAGAATCATCATCTTCATCGTACTTATTCTATATACCCCTATTAGAACACGCCAGAGCAAACTTTGGGCTGTGGACAGAGCATATTCTGGGTTACGGTCAGAGACAACTACTTGGCCTTTTCCTTTTCTCTATCATTATTTATCTTCTCCTCCTACTTCTCACGATGACTTGTGATTTCTTTTATTGTGATTTTTTTTTTCATTTTTACAGGTTTAAAGAGACGCCTTGTTAGTCTACACAAGCAAGGGGGTCCCTAGAAATCACTTTCCTTTAGGCCTCTTTGAGTCTAGCAGGCCCCATCTTCATGTTGGAAGCCCTGCTAGAATACCATGAACCCTCTATCCAGTAGTGCATTTGGACACATCATTGCCAGCATCGACCATTAGGAGAGCAACATGTCTTCTACCCTAGCCACGCCATACCATCGGATCTATTGGGCTCCAACAGTTATTAACGAGGAATTGCTATAAAATTTATAAGTTCTAGGTGCAAATTGTCAAAATAAAAAGTTCATATGGTAAATTACAATGCTGTGATTAACTCAGGGTGTTGATGCGAAAAAGCCTATTTTAATGTGAATCTATGGAACTTCTACTGTAGGACATTTTATTTTATATTTACATTATCAATAGATGCTATTTTTAAACAGTTAAAGTAATTTTGAATGATCTAAATATTGATCGATATTGTTCACGTTAAATTTTCTAGCGCATGACAGAATTATTCTAGTCATATATCAAAAAGTTGAATACTAATCCAATGGCTTAAACAATAGCCCTAATAATAGTCTGAAAAAAAAAAAATCCAGCTATAAAAACTCTAACATATTAATATTAATATCACAAATATGTACATTTTTAATTTTTCATATCATTTTTCATAGATCTAGTGTTTAAAAACATAAAATACGTACTCTCTTGTGTCTTATAGTGATCACTATAAATGACTGTTTTCTTTTTTTTTTTTGGGGAACTACTCACAATATTCATGTTGAGCATTCTGATGTGTTAAAGGCTACAATCAGATGCAATTTCACAATTTTTTAACGAATTACCAAATACACATGCTATTTTTGGGTCAACAACGCGATTGTAAGCTGTGTTAGGACTTTAATTTAATTTTTAAGCTGTATGGGTGATTCCCAAAAGTGTTATTTACCTTACATTTTGTTTTTATTGAAAAAGCATAACCTGTGTAATTTTAAATTTTGTAATTTTTAAACCATCATATTATATTTAATATATACCTTTTTGGGTGCACACTTAATTTAGAGCTAAAAATTCTAAATATACCCTAAAAAAGAAATATAAAAATTAAATATTTTTTATTTTTTATACCCTCCTGAAATTTTTTTGGGAGAATGGGCAATATAACATATTGAAATATACTGATTTAAAATAGTGACAGGTAGGAAAGATGTGCTTACAAAATAGTATAATTAAGTCAACAGCAAGAGAAAAACCCGAAAATACCCCACATAAAGAACCCCAATTAGAAACTCTAACAGTCATGGCCGGCACCGACGCGGGGGCGCCGGTTATGTTGGGAGAACCAACGACAGGGACAAGAACAACCTCCAACTACACTCTCAACCTCCAACTGCAGTCTCGAACACGAGCAATGCGAGAATGGCGAGACCTCGCCGTGGAGATCGCGATGGATGTCGCAGTGGAAATCAAGATTGGAGGTCGTGTCAGAACTTGCCAAGGAGATCGCTATCGAAGGAGGTCTCGACAAATCTGATGGACCTAATTCCGGCGCTATTTTTAATCGATGTCGCGAGCATGAGGGAGCGCTGTCAAGTCCGTCTTTTCGTCGCTGTCGGAATCGCAAGGAAGACCGTGAGCCGCTGCCGCAATCGCGAGGAAATTGCTGGAAAATCGCGATTGTCTGTCCCGTTTCCATCGGCACCAGATCTTCGAGCTCCCGACAACCCGCTGGGCTATATGTCTTCTACGGCGAAAGCTTTGGATTATGGATTTTGTTGATTTATATTTTTTTTTTAATAAAAGCACGACTTATTATCAGTTAATAATTCTGAAAAAAAAAGTTTAAATAAATTTATTTCCTAACAATAGATTTACTATTTATAAAGGAAAAATATCAATAAATAAATTTATTTCCAAATAAGATATTTACAATATAAATTGTATATTTACTCGGTAATCCGATTTTTTTTGTCAAATTTAATTAAATATTTATAAGTGAATCTTATTATTTACTAATAAATCAAGTTTTCATGTTGCTTTAAAATTATTAATTTATTAAGTAAATCAAAATATTTCTTTGTAAATCTTAATATTTAATATTGATTTACATTATTTTAAAAAATTATTAACTAGTAAATCTTAATATTTACTAGTAAATTTTACTATTTAACAATATTAACGATGTTTTAAAAATTATCAATTTATCAAGTAAATCAAGATGTCAATTAGTATATCTTAGTATTTACTAGTTAATATAAATTGGTAATTTAAATATTTACTAATTTAAATTATTTTATAGCAAATATAAATATTTATTATATTTACATATTTACTAACATTATAACTAAGTAGTGCCGATCCAAGATCCAAATTCAGCTGGTAAAAAAAAAAAGACAATATGGTGACTAAATCATATAAAGCTTCCAACAATGTCTATTAAAAACAATTTCTTGATTATTATGCATATTTCAAAAGGGCATGGGTGTGGTAGAGATCCTCTGAGAGTCACTACCGGTAGAGCCCTTTTTTGGACCGTTAAGATTTAATCGAACGGTTCAAATGTTGATGATGCACGATATTTATCATACACCTAACCTCACATAATCATTCCCACCTAAACTCTTCTCCGTCGCCGGCGATCTTTCCGCCGCCGGTGACTCATCCCCGACGTCGGCGACCCAACTCCGGCCACCTCCGGCAACCCAGCCCCGGACGCCGGCCGTCGACCGCCGGCAATCCCGTTTTCTCTCTCTTTCCCTTTCTCTCTCTCTCTTCCCCTTTCTCTCTCTTCCCCTCCCTCCCACTGGCCCCCACCCCCGGCCTCCCCCCACCCTCGGCCGTCACCCTCCCCCGACACCCCTCCCCCCCCCGACGATCCCCCTCTATCTTCCCCTTTCTCTCTCTTCTCTTCCCCTTCCTCCCGCCGGCCCCCACCCCCGGCCTCCCCCTACCCTTGGCCACCACCCTCCCCCGGCACCCCCCCCCCCGACGACCGCCCTCTCTCTTCCCCTTTCTCTCTCTTCTCTTCTCTCTCTCTCTTCCCCTCCCTCCCCCCGGCCCCGCCCCCTCCCCCGACCCCGCCCTATCCCCCGGCCTCCCCCACCCCCGGCGACCCCCTCCCCCCGGCCGCCACCCTCCCCGGTGCCCCCATCCCCCTCTGCCTCTCTTCTCGCGAAATCGTGAAATCGCGATTCTCATGGGAAGAGAGGAGAAAGAGGCAGAGGGGGATGGGGGTGCCGGGGAGGGTGGCAGCCAGGGGGAGGGGGGTCGTCGGGGGTGGGGGGAGGCCGAGGGCGGGGGGCGGGGCCGGGGGCTGGCTGGGGGCCGGCGGGAGGGAAGGGAAGAGAGAGAGAGAAGAGAATAGAGAGAAAGGGGAAGAGAGAGGGGGGTCATCGGGGGGGGTGCCTGGGGAGGGTGGCGGCCGGGGGTGGGGGGAGGCCGGCAGGAGGAAGGGAAAGAGAGAGAGGGGAAGAGAGAGAGAGAAGAGAAGAGAGAGAAAGGGGAAGAGAGAGGGGGGTCGTCGGGGGGGCTGCCAGGGGAGGGTGGTGGCCAGGGGTGGGGGGAGGCCGGGGGTGGGGGCCGGCGGGAGGGAAGGGAAGAGAGAGAAAGGGGAAGAGAGAGAGGGGAAGAGAGAGAGAGAAGAGAAGAGAGAGAAAGGAGAAGAGAGAGAAAACAGGGTCGCCGGCAGCCGACGACCAGTGTCCGGGGCTGGGTTGTCGGAGGTGGCCGAAGATGGGTCACCGGCGTCCGTCGCCGGTGGCGGGAAGATCGCCGGCGACGGAGAAGAGTTTAGGTGGGAATGATTATGTGAGGTTAGGTGTATGATAAATATCGTACATCATCAACATTTGAACCGTTCGATTAAATCTTAACGGTCCAAAAAAGGATTCTACTGGTAGTGACTCTCAGAGGATCTCTACCACAGCCATGCCCATTTCAAAAAACAATATAGAATATAAACAATAAAATACAAATATAAATATTAAATTAGTTAAAAGAAATAGTTGTTTTAATTTTTTAATAGTAAATTAAAGTAACTTTACATATGTCAATATATTAATTATGAATGATAGTATGATAAATATATAACTTAAATCCAATTAAATTATATTTTTTATATTAATTTTTATTTTTTTTAAATTAACAAAATTTATAATAATTTTTTTAAAATTACAACTCAATTTCTATCTCGAACCGGCGAAGGGAAGAGAGATATAAACAAATCTAGAGGAAAACGAAAAGAAGTCAAATCTGAATAACTGTAGGATAGTAAACAGCAAAAAGATGGTGGGGACACGTGATCAAAACTAGCATACAAATAGCAGGGGGTGCATCCGTCTCTGTAACTAGGTCTTTACTCGGTAATCTGATAATTTCCGGTAAATCCATTATTTATCTTTTCATAATTTGAGATATTTACTAAACAAAACCAACATCTACATTATATACATGATAAATTACCCAAAAAAAAAAAAAAAAGGAAAAACAAACAATACATATTATATATTTTATAATAAATCTCTCGAAACTAAATAATTTCAAAACAGCCCCAAAATTATAACAAAATTAAAACCCCAAACGAAAAAACGGGAGTCCAACTGCAAAAAAAAATAAAAAATAAAAAATAAAACTAAAAAATGAAAAACCAACAAAACCAAACCCAAACCCAACCACATTGCAATGGAACTGAAGGAGAACGTGAGTCGCAGCAAACCGAAGCTATTTTTGACGCAACTTGCAATTTCGAGAGTGGCGGCCTACGTGATTTCCAACAACGCCTGCATGATTTCCGACTGCAACCCGTACCTTCAACAGCGTCGGCGTCGATTAGGAGGTGCTTACATCTTGGCCCGCAGTTTCGCACCTTCGACATGACAATGAGTTCACTACGATGGCGACGGTGACGGTGACGGTGACGGATGATCGCGAACCTCTACTCGCCGAGGAGATCAGCAGTGTGGTCTGGAACAGTCCTCGTCGCCGGAGAAGAATAGCGACTCCGGTCGAAGCATACGCAGGGGCTTGGGGGAGGACGTGTTTAGATCTGGAATTTGGGGAAAAAATAAAGAGAATATGCTATTTTGTTCCTAACTTTTAAAATATGCTATAAAGTTTAATTAATACATTTAAATATGCTATTTATTTCTATTACCGCACTTTTTTTCCCCAGAAAGTATGCTATAGATTTTGAAGTTTTATACCATCATATAACAATTCATATATAAATCTATACCTAAATTTGTCAATCAAAATTTTGCCTTAAAAAAATATCCAAAATACACTTCAAATTAAAAAAAAAAAGTTGAAGAAATTATAATTTAAATAAAAAACTAACTCTTTGTTTGGATCAAATGTCCAATTCAGAAATTAGAAAATTTTTGCAAGAAAAAAAAAATGTTTGTCTCCACTTTTTATTTTATTTTATCATTCTCTCATTTTGAAAAAGAAAAACAAAAAAGAAAAACAATATCGTTTTCAAACTTACTTTGTACAGTACTATTTTGAAAAAATAAAATGAATATTTTAAAAATTTTCTCACAATGCATTATTTTCAATATTATTTTTTCTCATTATAAACCACTTTTTTGTTTTCAAGAACAATTTTTACACATCCAAGCATCATCTTTCTCAAAATGAAAAGACTTTTCATTTAAAATAAGAAAATTTTTCTTTTCGAAAAAGGACACTCCATCCAAACATAACCTAAGTAAAATATTTTTTTTTTGGGAGAAATAGTTGAAGAAATTATAATTCAAATAAAAAAAACTAAGCAAAACCTTTTTTTATTATTTTTTAAATTACTTATCTCATACTAACCGTTAGAAAACCAAAGAGTTACAACAAAAATGGAGCATAATTACTCTTTAACAAATCCACTACAGTGGAAAAATCTAATCGACCATTGTCCAGAATCGTAGTACTAAGACCACTCAAAAACCGCCATGAAATAAATCTAACGGACAAAAAACACAACAAAAGATTAAATAAAAGCAAAAACACTCAATAATGATAGAAGTTCAACCTTAGACTAAGGGGGTTGGTGCAGTAACCAAAAAAAGGTCAAGAACAAAACTTATAACACGGAACTAGGAACCAAATCACTAGTCATCACCCAAACTCCTTCAAATTTTAATTACATTCGTCGAACAATCGTTCATTGTATTAAACTACTAATCTCATAATGCCACAAAAGCATTAATCGTATAAAAGTTACTTTTCAGTGGTTTGCATGTATTTTTTTAGTTGATTTCTTAAAGCTTAACTTTTTTTCTTCTTTCTTTCTTTCTTTTTTCACTGGTTTGTCTTTTCTAATATATGCATGTTTTAAGAGTGCACATTTCTATTGTGTACTTTACTATTTTATTTACATTGTTTTCTACGTGTGATTAATTATTGTTTTCTAAGTGCAATAAAGCTAATCCAAATTTGAAGTGAGTTGTGAACGTTTTGAAATGAAATTTTTTTTTTTACTTTATTTGTGGTGTGTATGCTTTACTTTCAGAATTCAGTGCTCTTTTCTAGTGTTTGTTCATACCTTTCTAACATAATTATATATATATATATATATATATATATTTGTCTTGAAAGATTACCTGTATTTTATTTGAAACCTTTAAAAGAAAATTTACTTTTAATTCTTGATCATGTTAAGGCTATGTGCGAATATTATTGAGATTTGACATTGTCAAGTATTTATTGAAATTATTCTTTATGATAATTTCCAATTTTTAGATTGATTGATTGATTGTTTCATAGATTGATCAATAACATGAATATATGTTGTCTAAGATAATTCAATACTTTTTTTATTCTTTTTTTTTTTTTGGTTTTTTCCCCCTTTCAATCAAACTATCACCTTTTATTTTAATGATGAAGAAACTCTTTTTTTTTTTTTTCCTGCTCTTTTTTTCCCCTTAAAATTTGCCTTTTTTCTTATTTTGCCTTTTTTGCTTTTTGCCTTTTGTTTTGTTTTGTTTTTCGTTTTTTGATTTGTTGTTTTTTGAATAATATGTGAACAATAAGAGGGAAATAAAGGAACAAATAAACTGGAAATAAAAAAGGTTTTGACTTTGGTGGAGCAACGTTCGCAAAGACGAAGACTTAACAGAGGAAATTCGCAATGGTTCAAGCGCATGTCTAGAAACAACAGAATGGAGATCAGTGTTTCATTAGCTGTGCTCTTTGACAGTAATTAAGGATTCGAGACTGATTAGGTGCGGTGGCATTGATTTCTAGGAAGCTCTTCGATGGCTCTTTTTTTTTTTTTTTTTGGTTCTGATTTGGATACTTTGGGAGGGTTTGACATAGTGATTTGTTATTTGATACAACAATTTGCGATTTGCATGATTTGATTTGCGATTTGCTAGGTGTGTTTTTTTTTTTTTTTTTTTTTTTTTAATTTTATGGAATTGAAGAACGGATGATAATTTGATAATTGCGGTGGATTTCGATGAGGATGATGGGAGTTTTTCTATTTGGTGTTTTGTGCTGATTTGGTATTTGTGGTGAAAGAAAGGATTTGTTAAGCTCTGATACTAACTTAAAATTTAAGATTCAAATAATTTTCATTCACAATTTTATTGAGTTTGTACAAGAAGATATGGAGATGAATTACAATCATAAAATTTAAAATCAAGTCTTACACTCATGCTAATTGATATATACAATTTTGCATAATCTCTAAACATGAAAAAAAAATCAGTAACTACAAGAATATTCAATCAATAAATTTCACAAAATCTCAATAAATATTTAACGTACCAAAATAATGTGGTTGCATGATAATTTTTAGAACTAAAAAAATTCAGAATGTTAGTTTCAATTTTAAACCCTGAGAAACAAATATTGTCTCACATTTCCGCTTTAAACTTAAAAATATCATACTGTTAGTGCCTGAACTTATCAAATATTTCACCATTAGTCCTTTTGCGGCAGGAACGTTAAAAATGTTAGATTCTTTCATCTCAACACTGCTATATCAGTGATCCTTTAGCCCGCAAAAAGATTACTCATGCCGAGACAACGTAGCCCAAACTGTGGAGTCACATGGGTATGATCACTTTTGCACACGTTCTCGTGACAAATAACACATTTTTTTAATTTCCTCGTGACCCAATTTAATTTGTAATATCATCCACGTTCATAATACAATCATTACAAACTTTTGAGTGGAAAAAATGGTTAGCTGAAAGAGAATTTCTTCCTCCATTGTACGTATTCTTCCATTGACACTCAAAACCAGAGAAGCAGACAAAAGGCTGTAGAAACCAACTCGTCACACCAAAAACTCATGGTACACTCACTGGCCACCCTTTACACTCCGTTTGGCAAGAAAAAAAGAAAATAAGAGGAAACTAAAAGCTATGATAAAAAGAAAATTGTAAAGAGAAAAAAATTTTGATTTTCCATATTTAGTGTATTGTATGAGAAGATGGAAAGAAAATGATTTTACCTTATCTTATTTGGTATTGTAAGTATAAAATCAAAGTGATGGAAAACTTAATGGTATCAAATTATTATTTTTCCCTAATACTATCGGTCATTTTTGGTGGAATTTTTGTTGGGATGTGTGCCCATAAATAAATGAAATGTATTATTTCGCTGATTTAATTTGAGAAATTTTTTCAATATTATTTTTGCATGTATGTTTAGATGCTTTATAAATATCGAAAATCTAAGAATATTAAAGTTGAGATCTTTAATTTAAAATTACTAACGCGGTTCATTACATTCTGAATAAAATGATCTTATCCGGATTGTTAATAATGAGATTATTAGAATGAAAATGATTTATACAATTTGATTATATAAGACTGGAACACAATTAATTATGAATTTCTAATAATTTCGGTTGTCATGTAGAGCATTTAAAATTAATCAATGATGGTCATATATAAATCAATCTTAATTCTAACTAATTAATAGACTCCTATTTATTGTATTATATTTTTTGACATATCAAGTAATGACACAAATGAATAGTATCAAATTCTTTGTATATTGGAAGTATAATATAATAAATAGCCGGGAATATTAATATACAAGATTAAATCCATTCTTTTGTAAAGAAGTTAGATAGACGGTTCCCATAAGTATTGATTCGGGGCTTGAATAATAAGAGCGCTCAATTAATTTGATCATAAATATATTATTCATTAGAGAATCAATAGTACTTAAAAAGAAAGATATAATTAAAGAGGTTAACGGAAAATACCTAGTTTTAATTATGAACCGTTTATGGAGGATTGATTTATATATAGTGACTATATCAATGGGCAATTCAAATCCTTTGAATATAATTAGTTTTATAATTTTAAGAGTGCAATTCTAAATTTTTAATAATTTTGATATTTTAATTAAGGTGTTAATTAATTGTCAAAATTATTGGAGCTTAAAATTATAAAGTCCATAGTTCCTCTCAACGGCTCCATTGAATCATGTGAATATTATTTTATGTTATGTTAATTTATTAATTTAGAATTAAGAATTCTATATTAATATTCACATAACAAATTAATTGGATTAATTTATATTTTAAATAATATGATTATTTAAAATAAATTTTAAAATAATTTTAAATTAAAGATTATACAGTGTGCTAAAGACCACACCGTAGTTGTGCAGCACATGATTGTTCACATTATATCCACAAAGTGTATGTAGAATTTTGAATTTTGATACATGTGGAAAAGAAAAGATCGATTATTATTATTTTGTATAGTTCAAAATAAAATTAAAAAAAAATTAACTGATTAGATAATGGGAGAGAGAATTTCTCTCTCCCATATCTATCTAGCACGCCCACTATAGGGAGGTAGTGGGCGTGTATGTGTTTTTCCACAATGGGAGTAGATAAGTAATTAATTAATTAATTAAAAATATAAAAAAAAATGGATGTCAGTTATTTCTCAAAGCTAGATAAGCAGACAAAAGGCAGTCGAAACCAACTCGTCACACCAAAAACTCATTGTACACTCACTGGCCACCCTTTACACTCCGTTTGGCAAGAAAAAAAGAAAAACCGTTTGGCAAGAAAAAAAGAAAATAAGAGGAAACTAAAAACTATGATAAAAAGAAAATTATAAAGAGAAAAAAGATTTTGATTTTCCATATTTATTATATGGTATGAGAAGGTGAAAAGAAAATGATTTTACCTTATTTTATTTGGTATTGTAAGTATAAAATCAAAGTGATGGAAAACTTAATGTTATAAAATTATTATTTTTCCCTATTACTATCGGTCCTTTTTGGTTGGAATTTTGGTGGATAACGGAAATTGTATAATTTTGTTGGAATTTTACTTCTTTACTTTGTGTCAATCATTTCCCTTCCGAGATCCTTTCACATTTGCAAAGATTAATTTTGATAGGACCCACCATATAATTCTTCCACCCTCTTTTCCTTTTCATACAAAATTACATCCCAACAAACACACAAAATTGTCAATTTTTATGTCGATTTCTTTCTTTACATCTCCTCTCTTACCTCATCTTATCTCAATCCACAGTTATAATAAAGCTGAAGTCTCTAAACTCATCCAAAGAGATTCAAACAATGGATAGAATTAGTGTGGCGATTATTGGGGCGGGAACTAGCGGCCTTCTAGCGTGCAAGTATGCGTTAGAGAACGGCCTTAATCCCGTTGTTTTTGAAGCGGAAGAAGTCGTAGGAGGGCTTTGGAATCACACTATCGAGTCCACAAAACTCCAGAATGTCAAGGAGACTTACCTCTTCGCGGATTTCCCATGGCCTTCTTCGGTGAAAGAGACCTTTCCAAGTCACAACCAGGTTTTGGAGTATGTTCAATCTTATGCTCAACACTTTGGTCTTTTTCCTTACATTAAGTTCAACTCCAAAGTCATTAGCTTGGACTACTTTGGCGATTCCCATGAAGAAATGGAGGCATGGGACTTGTGGGGCGGAACGGGCAGGCCATTCGAGTCCAAAGGGAAGTGGCATATCATGGTGCAAAATACCAAGACTTTCTCAACAGAGGTATGTCAACATTTTTCAGAATTTTTTTTTTTTTTTTTTTTTTTTTTTTTTTTTTTTTTTTTGGGGTGTGTTTATTTTCTGGTCAATAATTGGTATATTTATTGTTAGGTTCACCAAGTTCAGTTTGTGATTCTCTGCGTTGGGAGATTTAGTGGTGTTCCAACCATCCCAGAGTTCCCGCCGAATCAAGGGCCAGAGGTGTTCAATGGTAAGGTGATGCATTCGATGGACTACTCCGCAATGGATAACGATAAGGCTGCTGAATTAATCAGAAGGAAGAGAGTTACAATTGTTGGCTCTCAGAAATCTGCAGTTGACATCGCAGCCGAATGTGCAGACTCAAATGGTGAATTTTTTTTTTTTTTTTTCAATCAATTATCCTTTTGAAATCTTTTACAAGCATTTTAAGTTGATTTCTGTTCTTATTCACAAGTCAGTCAACTTGTCGAATCATACGAAAGACGAAGTTCTGTTTCTCTTTTCGCTTAAATTTTAACTTATTTTATAACAGGAGTGGAGTATCCATGTACAATGATTTGTAGGACAGCCCACTGGTTACTCCCAGGTTTCAATTTGTGGGGAGTCAATTTCGGTCTCCTGTACTTCACTCGCTTCTCCGAGCTTTTGGTTCACAAGTCTGGTGAAACATTCCTTCTCAGCATTTTGGCCACTTTGCTTTCACCCTTGGTAATACTAGATACTCAAGCAAAATCAAATGATTTGATATAGGGGTGGAGCCATCTATGGCTGAGTTAGGGCTTCCGCCCCAAATAAATTATAATTTTATTCAATTTTATTTTCAAAAATTTTATATTTTCTCATTTTGCTCTTACTAAAAATTGATTATCCCCATAAACCCACATAAAAATTTTATCATTTATCGTACATCACTACTAAAATAATAGATTGGTTTCGCTGCTGATTCCATACTTATTCTAATGTTGAATTGTCATTCTTTTCCAGAGATGGGTGATTTCGAAATTTGCCGAGAGCTATCTTAGATGGAAACTGCCATTGAAAAAGTATGGTATGGTACCCAAAAGCAGCTTTCTTCAGGATGTTTCCTCATGCACAGTTGCTATCCTGCCTGAAAACTTTTATGACAAAGTAGAACAAGGAAGCATCATATTGAAAAGATCAGAGACCATTGGATTCTGCAGAGAAGGTTTGATTTTAGATGGACAACCGCAGCCACTAGAAACAGATGTTGTCATCCTAGCCACAGGCTACAGAGGAGACCAAAAGCTAAAATGCATGTTTAGTTCTCCAGTCTTCCAAAAACACATTATTGGGTCACAATCCTCAATGCTTCCTCTCTATAGGTAATTACAGAATCTCCTATACATACATACATATATAACTATATATATATATATATATCTGTGTGTATATTAAATTTCTCATGTGTAATGGCACATGCAATTCAATAAACAGTCAAATATTACGGGATGAAGCTAAAGAGGTTTAAGAGAGGGCTTGAGCCACCCTAAACATTTCGATTTTATCTTTTTAGTCCACATATTTTTATATAAATTCACATATAACCCCCTTAACTCTTAAATCCCCCTTAAAAATTTTTTATTTCCTTCCCTTTTTATCTTAGATATTCTTTTGTAAAAATTTACATATAGCCCCTCATCCCGAACACATAGCGCACCATCAAATACACTATTTTACACCTTTTGTACTAAAAATAATGTTGATATTAACAATTATATCAGAAATGATCTTATATTGTATATATTTAAATTTTCGTTATAATTAATTAGCCCCCCTCATATAAATTCCCGACTTCGTAACTGATTACAACTAGCAAGGTTCGAACACATAACTCTCACTCATAACCCTCCCAGTTTCCCTCCCCATGTCATTAGACCAATGTCTTAGGCCCCTATACACTTTTACATATTTTTTTGCTTATAGTATAGTCTTTATTAAATTTGTCCACAATTGCAGGCAGATAATTCATCCAAGAATCCCACAATTGGCAGTAATAGGATATGCAGAAGGTTTCTCCAATTTGATGAACTCTGAGATTAGATGTCAGTGGTTAACACATTTTTTAAGTGGGAAATTTGAATTGCCTAGCATAAGAGAGATGGAAAAAGATGTGAGAATGTGGGAAGATAACTTGAAACTATATAGTGGAAAGTATATTGGGAGATCATGTATTGGTAGTGTTAACATCTGGTACTATGACCAATTGTGCAAAGATATGGGACGAAAATACAAAAGAAAAAAGGGAATTTTTGCTGAATTTTTCCAGCCATATGGGCCAATGGATTACGTGGGTCTGGCTCATTACTGAAGAATGAGCTACTGGGTTTAGGAACCCTCTTGGAAGGGATAATTACGGTGGATTTTTGCCACAAAGTAAAAAGTATTGAAAATAATATCATAAAAATCATGTCATATATATTAATTAAAATAAAAATTGTTTTATATATGCATTGTTATATATGTGTATATATATATATATATCTCTAGCTCTCTCTCTCTCTCTCTCTCTCGGAGCTGTAGCGATCTCACCCGATTGGAGCCACGAACTTGTGGATGGATCCGATAATGATACGATCAGATCTGAGGTTGCAATACGAGCAGCTTTGATGGCCAGAAATCCATCTCTTCCTCCACCTATGGTCGATCTCCGGCGTTCGATTTTTTTATTACTATTCTAGTTTATTGTGTATATTGTGAGAAATTTTTGGACAATTGTTCTGTGTTCTATGGATTATTTAAGGTTAAAATTATCTATAATTTTAATGGATATTTGTGGCTTTTGTGTTTGTAATGAATTTTGGTAACTTTTTTTAGTAATGAGGTGATAAATTCTAAAAACTGTGTTGGGTTGGAAGGTTTTCAATTGATATCTTACTGGCGGAGGTGGTTACTAGTCGGTAACTAAATCGTAACACGTCGGCGGTCGGTAATCAACTAGTAATCAGTTGGTAACCAACTGGTAACTTGCTAATGGAAGTGGTTATCGGCCGGTAATTAACTGATAATTAGTTGCTAATTAACTGATAACCCATTGGCAGAGATAGTAATTGTTGGGGTTAGACTTCGTCTTCCCTCTATAAACGTTAGCTTTAACAGTTTGCCTGACGAACGGCGAACTCCCGGCTTCATTTCGGAAATCATTATAGTTGGGCCAGCCCCAACTCATTGATCCGTTCGAATCTCGAACGTCGATCGCTCACATAAATGGACCAGAGCCATACAACGATTCTAAATCATTTTGATATCTGCGAACGTTTATAATCGAACATCGAACGTTCAGATCAAACATGATTCTTCGTTCTGATTGAATCTCAGATAAGCCACGAACGATGGATTATAAGGACAGCCTTGTCTTCTATTTACCGTTCGTCGCTCGTTTCTAATACAAGTAATAAGGAGTAACTCCTGTTACCATCGAACCTATGATGGATAATGATGTGCCATATCTGTTATGAAATCTGACAAATACATAACTACCAATGGCTGCATATCAGTAACCGCTGAGGCCCATTATCTGCGATTTATATGGGTAACTGCCGAATCCATGTCATGACACATGTCCCAAGGATAATAAGCAGTAACCGTTTGCTATTAGTTACGGGTTCATGCCCACCGATCTTCCTCTATAAATAGAGGAAGACCCCCCTTGACAAGGGGAGAATTCTCTCTCTCGGAATTCAGTATTCAGACTTCTCTAAGCCAGTATATTACTTCTCATTCTGCAAAAATTAACAGTTTCCCCAGTATTCAAAAACCATCAAATACAGTGAAGAAATATCGATTACAGAGGACGTAGCACTTGTCGGGCGAACCTCTTTAAATTGTGGTGTTGTTAATTCTATGCTGATTTCATTTATTTCATAATTTTCATATCGTGTTGTTTTATGAATTTCATTGACAATTTCCAAGGGCCCAATATATTATGATTTATCAAAATTGACTAACTCCGGTTAAAATTTGACAGTAGATATCCAGCATCTACAGTTTGGCGCCCACTGTGGGGCCCCTGGACATTTTACACTCGGAATTCGTAAAGCAACAATGGCTGAAGGACAAGAACATCAAGAGGAGTTCTCTCAAGAAAGTCCTATTCATCCCCAAGAGGCTTCTACATCGGAAGCCAATTCCCAGATAGCAAACCTGATGCGATTGGTGGAAGATCTCTCCAAAAAGTATAGCGCCCAACAGAGCCAAATGGAGAATATCAACGCTGAGAACCAGATTCTCAGAAATCAGTTGATGACCATCAACGCTCAGGCTGCTTACTCCTCTTACTATAACCCATACGTTGGGTACTCCTCCGGTACGAGCGTTGGGAGCTGGCAGCAGGCCACACAGTTCAATCCTCAACAAACGAGGAACAACACATACAGCCCCATAGCCCGAATTCAACCACTGCATACACCCGGATACCCGACTTCAGGGAACGAGAGACGAACACAGCCACAACAACAACAGCAACAACAACAACAGCAACAACAACCACAACAACCAGCCTATGGATTTGATACACAGAGAAACACAACTCAAGCTCGGCGTTCGACGCCCGACGTCCCGTCACCTCCTGAAGGACCCATTCCACAACGGACAGTGAACGTCGAAGATATGATGAGGAATTTCATGTCCGAGGAAATGAGGACACTTGAAGCACAGATGGAGCAGCATTTCTCCTCACAAATACACCGTGCCATGACCTCAACACCAGGGTTCGATGACCTGGCTCGTGTAGTTCGTGAAACTCCCCTCACAAAGCGGATCACTAATACCGCTAGTCCCAAATTCGGAAGTGTCTCCTTCCTAAGGTTCGATGGAATGTCGGACCCCCACGACCATCTGCTGCAGTACAAGCATATCGTCCAGTCAACGAACATTCTAACAGGAATGCTCGATGATATGATGTGTAAACTTTTTGCGCAAAGTCTAAAGGGGGCAGCTTTGAGGTGGTTCTGCAACCTGCCTCTAGAATCGATCGACTCATTTGATGAGCTTTCGCTTGAGTTTATGCGAAGCTATTCTGTCCACATCTAATCTGGAAAGACGACGAAGGATTTATGGGGTGTAATTCAGGGTCCACACGAGTCCTTGCGCGCTTACATTAAGCGATTTAGCAAGGCAATCTCAGAAATTTCTGGGCTCGATGATGGGACTGCACGCGAGGCTTTGAAGAAGGGCTTAAAGCACAAGTCCTTGTTCAAGAACGAAATTTGCACCCGATATCCCCCTTCAATTCAAGATGCCCTCCATAGGGCAAAGGGGTTCATCGAATTGGAAGAGGAAAACGAGCGAGTGGATCGGGACTTAGTCAGAACAAGAGAGGAAGTAACCAGAGTTCGCGATGATCAAGAGAAGGCATTCCGACGTGATCGCATACACCCAGCTCGCAGAGCAGATCGGCGTGAAGGACGAACGGTGAGGCGCGAACAAAAGCGACCGCTTTCACCGCCGAAATATGCACTTGGCATGAGCCCTTCCGAACTAATAGCTCATCTGAGGTGCCAGGACTTCGTCACATGGCCAAAAAAGCTACCAGAAAATCTTGCGAAGGATATGACGAAGTACTGCGAATTTCACAAAGATCATGGTCACCAAACCATCGACTGTCGAGCATTGAGGGCTGAAGTCGCTGAACTTCTGAAGAAAGGCCATCTTTGCGAGTTTTTAACAGAAAAGGGAAGAGAAACGTATGGGCTTGGTAGTGAAACCAAAGAACGGAGAGTCGTGCAGCGTATCGAAGACACACCCTCGCCTCCACCAGTTCGGAAGACGATAGGCGTGATTTGCGGAGGCTCAGTTTATAGCAGAGAAACAGTGACTGCCATCAAGTCTCATCGAAGAAAAGCATTGCAGTCGATTGCGTCAATTCTTCCCGAAGACCCCGTCGAACATTCCATTAGCTTCCATAGCAGCGAGGCTACCAGCCTCAGCCGACCACATGATGATGTGTTAGTTTTAACTTTAAACGTATCCAATTGTGAGGTAGGGCGAATCCTTGTCGACAATGGAAGTTCAGCAGATGTTTTTTTCCTGTCCACACTGAAGGAAATGGATCTGTCTGAATCAGACATCGAGTGTTCGACGACCGTTTTGACAGGTTTTAACAGAGAATCGACCGCAGCTATTGGAAAGATCAAACTTCCCGTCTTTGCAGCAGAGGAGAACAAGCTGACAAACTTTTTGATTCTGGACTGTCCTTCAGCCTACAACATCATTCTTGGTAGGCCTTGGATTCATGCAATAAAGGCAGTCCCATCCACCTATCACCAACGCATAAGATTCCCAACTAAGAGAGGAGTTAGGGAAGTAAAAGGCAATCAGGAGGTAGCTCGTACCTGTTATCTCCATTCTTTAAAAATGAAGAGAAGTGACCGGTTATAGCAGCTAGAGGAGGAGAAGAAATCGAACGATCAACTCAAACCCGACTTGGAGCAACTCGACGAAATCCAGATCGATCCTGAGCGTCCCGATCGCGTTGTCAATATTGGTTCGTTACTCGATCAAACGATTCACACAGAACTCTTAAGTTTTCTTCTAAACAACCAAGACTGTTTTGCATGGTCACACAACGACATGCCAGGTATCGACCCGGACGTTACAACACACCGTTTGAATGTCGATCCAAATCATAAACCTGTCAAACAGAAAAGAAGAAAACTTGGGATCGAGCGTAACCAAATTATCAACGAAGAGGTGTGGAAGTTGATCGAGGCTAGATTTATCAAAGAGGTTCAATACCCAGATTGGCTAGCGAACGTTGTTATAGTGAAGAAGAAGAACGGAAAATGGAGAGTCTGTATCGATTTTACAGATTTGAATAAAGCATGTCCAAAGGATAGTTTTCCCTTGCCTCATATTGATCGATTGGTCGATGCTACAGCGGGCCACGAATTACTCTCGTTCATGGATGCGTTTTCAGGATATAACCAAATCCTTATGCATCCTGACGATCAAGAGAAGACCACATTCATTACGGAGAGGGGGATCTATTGCTATAAGGTTATGCCGTTCGGATTGAAGAACGCTGGTGCAACATACCAGAGACTTGTCAACGCCATGTTCGCTGACCAACTGGGTCGAACGATGGAGGTATACATTGATGATATGTTGGTAAAGTTACTGAAAGCAGCTGATCATATTGGACATCTGTCCGAATGCTTTTCAGTACTTCGTCAGCATAATATGCGTCTGAATCCATCAAAGTGCTCCTTCGGCGTTTCATCTGGAAAATTCTTGGGCTACATTGTCATGTGGCGAGGAATCGAAGCGAATCCTGATCAGATAAGAGCAATCATTGATATGCCATCTCCTAAAAACAAAAGGGAGGTTCAGAAGTTAACTAGTAGGATCGCTGCTTTGAATAGATTTATCTTACGCTCAACTGACAAATGCCATCCCTTTTTCAAGCTGCTGAAAGGGAACAAGAAATTTGAATGGAACGATCGATGTTAACAAGCATTCGATGAACTAAAAAGGTATTTATCAAGTCCTCCGATTCTAGCGAAGCCTTTAACCGGTGAAAGTTTGTTTTTGTATTTAGCCGTCACAGAGGAATCAGTCAGTGCCATTCTTGTGCGAGACTCGAACGGTGAACAACCAGTCTACTACATTAGCAAGTCATTACTTGATGCAGAAACGAGGTACCCGGTGGTTGAGAAATTAGCTTTGGCTCTCGTCACAGCAGCTAGAAAGCTAAGGACGTATTTTTAATCACACTCAATAGTTGTAATGTCAACTTACCCGCTACGAGCCATACTTCTTAGTCCGAATTTGTCTGGACGATTGACGAAGTGGGCGGTTGAGTTGAGTGAGTTCGACATTGAGTACAGGGTCCGAACCAGCCTGAAATCTCAAGTACTTGCTGATTTTGTAGCTGAACTCACTCCAACTCCTTCCACAACGAAAGACAAAGGAGAATGCTCATGGACGCTCATGGTGGACGGAGCATCAAATTTGAAGGGATCTGGAGTGTGAGTATTCTATAAGTCACCAAACGGAGAAATAATCGAGCAGTCGTTCCGACTGGGGTTCAACGCTTCGAACAACGAAGCCGAATACGAAGCATTGATTGCTGGGCTACGCTTGGCTAAGGCACTGGGGGCTCGACGCCTCAACATTTACAGCGATTCGCAACTCATTGTGAATCAAGTACTCGGAGAATACACAGTCAAGGACACAAGAATGGAAGCATACTTGAACGTTGTTCGTTCGCTTGTTTAGCATTTTGAAGAATACAAGATCCAACAAGTTCCAACGAACTCAAATGCACAAGCGGACGCCTTGGCTGCGTTCGGTTCGATGTCCGAGTCACATATGCGTCGGAGCATTCCAGTAGGATTTATTGAAGAGCCCAGTATTCAGATCGAGGCCACGATTACTTTAGACGAAGTAAAAGAAGATTGGCGAACGTCCATTGTAGCTTATTTGAATAAATGACTGTTACCAGATGACAAACAAGAGGCACGAAAGATCAGAACTAAAGCTGCAAGATTTTCGCTGATCAATGACGTCCTCTTTTGTCGTTCGTTTAGCGGTCCTTACGTCCGATGTCTCGACGATAAAGAAGCTACTTATGTATTGAAAGAAATCCATGAAGGCGAATGCAGAAATCATTCTGGGGGACGATCTCTATGCAACAAAGTCAAACATCAAGGCTATTACTGGCCAACCATGCTCAGAGACAGCGAAGACTTTGTCAAGCAGTGTGATAAATGCCAAAGGCACTCCCCCGTTTTCCACCAGCCATCCGAACGACTTTCGAGCCTTGTATCACCATATCCATTCATGAAATATTCAATTGATATAGTGGGTCCATTGCCAAGGGCAAGCGGCCAACGCAAATACCTACTCGTACTCACTGACTACTTCACAAAGTGGGTTGAGGCAGAAGATTTTGCAGAAATTAAGGATTCGGACGTCGAAGGCTTCATTTGGAAGAACATCATTTGCAGATTCGGCTTGCCACAGGAGATTGTCACTGACAATGGATCACAATTCATTTCAGGTAACTTCAGAAAATTCTGTCAGGGATGGAAGATCGAGCTCGGCTTTTCAACCCCGAGGTATCCCCAAGGGAACGGCCAAGCTGAAGCTACCAACAAGACTATTGTTCAGAATTTGAAGAAGAAGCTCGAAGCTCGAAAGGGTCGATGGGCAGACGAAATTCATGGAGTACTCTGGGCGTACAGAACAACCCCAAGAAGGGCGAACGGAGAATCTCCATTCTCTTTAACCTTCGATACTGAAGCTGTTGTCCCAGCAGAAATCGGTGTCCCTACACTCCGGCGTGAATTGGCTTTTGAAAATGAAAGTCAGAATCAAGAAATTCTCAATGATAGTCTAGACGTCCTTGACGAAAAACGAGATCAAGCCTTGATTCGCATGGCAAGCTACCAGCAATCAGTGGCGAAATACTATAATTCGAAAGTTTGACCAAGAACTTTTAACGAAGGAGATCTCGTACTTCGAAAAGTATTCCAGAACACTGCCGAGCCAAACGCAGGAAAACTGGGAGCAAATTGGGAGGGTCCTTACAGGATCTCGAAGGTCATTCGACCAGGCGTCTACCGTCTGGAGACGAGCGATGGAGTTGAGGTTCTCCGCAGTTGGAACGCGCATCACCTCCGTAAATATTACTTGTAATTTTTGTATTTTTCAACCAAGACTTCTAAACTTTGTCTTTATACTTGTAAGGGCTAGATCCATTACGGCGAGCATTCATTGCTACATCAATCCCGTAGGTCTACGCCTCAAGACTTCACTGCTCTTACACGATGTACGAGCTGTTCCTGAACTACGTTCGACTTGATCCCTAAACTTTGGGTACGTAGGCAGTTCGTATACGCATGTACGAGTTCAGTCGTAAAAATTTGAACTTAATTGTATTGGAACTACGAATAGCTTGATCCCTAAACTTTGGGTACGTAGGCAGCTTGTCACATTTGAACGAGTCCAGCTACAAATCTTTATTAAAATCATGTTTTCTTCGACAGAAAACATGCATTCTTTTAAGTTCATTTTCATTGATTATGAATTTGACTTTTTCAATTATCAACATGGAACATACATCGTTCGTCCTAACGAACTTAACGATTAATTATCGTATGTTTCCCAGCGAACATTGCAGCTCGATCGCTGTTCGTCTCAACATATAACGTTCGTCTTAACGAACGCTCGGCCAAACAAACTTAACGAATCACTATCATGTGTTTCCAGTTATCTACAACGTTGAAGTTCGACCACTGTTTGATTCAACATCTAATGATCGTCCGAACATACTCGACGCTTCATAATCGTACAATTGTCATTAATCTTCGCAGCTCACTCGCTTTGAGATTTGCCATCTAATGTTCGGCCTAACGATCCTAATATTACTTGTTACATATTTGTGATGTGTAACGGCAAAAGTAAGAAGAAAGGAATAGAATAGGAAAGAGAAGAAAAGAAATTTTTTCAAATTTAATCAAGATTTTTACATAAAAAATTCCATCGTTCCAATAAAAGAAAAAATTACAAAAGAAAAATTGAAATTATAAAAAGAAAAGTTAATTCTCCGCTTCTTGAAGCTCAGGGACTCCAGCTGTGGGCTCGACGTTCGGAGCAGATGATTCAGCTGCAGGCTCGATGTTCGGAACATCCAATTCAGCTGCAGGAGGATCAGGAACAGATGATGAAGTTCCAGCTTCACCAGTTGGATCTTCATACAGCTCAATCTCTTCGTCGACTTCAGCATCGACGAGCAGCCCTTGTCTATACTCCTTGAGTATGTCATACCGGGCTTTGAGAGTTGCTTTCTCGAATGCATCAGTAATCTGAGCAACGAGCGCAGATTTGTCAGCTTCAAGGGCTTGGTTCTTCGCTTCCGAAGCGTTATACTTGTCGACCATAGTTGTCATTATGTCCGACATTTCCTTGCCAGACTGAAGAACTCTCTGAAGCTCGGATATTAAGCCATCTACGCTCGATTTAACGTCGTTAAACTTGCGTTCGATGTTCTGCATCCTCTCTTCCATCTGTTTGTCCTCATCCTCGAGCTGCTTGTTTTCGTCCTCGAGCCATTTGTTTTCACTCTCGAGACGCTTGTTTTGGTCCTCAAGTTGCTCGATCGTAAGCTTCTGCTCGCAAATCCTCCCTGTCGTTCGATAAATGAGTCCCATTGCTTGAACGCCAGCCTAAAACATCACAGCAGATTAGCTTAATAATAATAATAAAAATAAAAAATATATATATATTTTAGTTCATAAACACGTACCTTCAAATTATTCCATAGCAGATTGTCAAAATGCGTCTGAATTCGACCTTCGTTAAGAGTGTCGGTATCCACTTGAGAAATGAGTTGTTTCATGACTTCGACGCTCGCCTGTTGATCGTCAAGAAGACTCATGTTCTCTGGCAGATCGACCTCCACCAGGCTGCCTTTTTGAGAAGAGGCCTGTTCGACATCCTTCTCAACAGAGGGGGCTTTAGATTTCTTGTTCCTCTTTGCAGGAACTTTCTTTTTAATCTTCTCCACCGCTTTTCTCTTCCGACTTGGGGACGGCTGTTTCGTGGGAGGCTCAGGAGAAGATTTGAGCACAGGCAAAGGCGCCAGCTCATTTGTTTTTGCTGCATTTTCTGCTCCAGTAGCAGTGGCCTTCACCTTCGCAGCTTCCTTCACTGCCTTCCTTCTGGCAAGCAAGTCCTTAGGAGATGGGAATTCGATGTTCATCGTATCCAAAGCGAATTCTGCGATCAAAGCCTCCTCGTCAGTTAATGGTTCGATGAACAGTGGAGTACCAAAGAGTCTCTTCAACGCTCCCCTGATCACGAACGGCCAATCTACCCAGGAAGGAACTCGTTTAGGAATACCTGTCGGAAGTTCGATGAAATCCTTCCAAAGGCTCGACGCTCGCAGTCGCTTTGGATTCTAGATTTGTTCCCACTCTCTGATCGGAAGGGCTATTAGTCACTCGAGCTTTTCCTCGAACAAGAGAGCTTTAGGCGGTGGCTTCTTTGATTCCTTGCCTGCAATACAATGAAAATAACATGAGACTTCAATGCAAACCTTCTTTATGTAATGCTCGATGACTCTATGCTCGACACTTACGAAGAATTCCCCACAATGGGTAAAACGCATTGGCAAGTTCTCCCATTGATTTTTTATTTACAAGCATAAAGAAGTAACGGTCTTGCCAGTAGCGGTCGGCATTCTTTATTTTGCCAACTACCTGCTTCTTTCTCCACGGATACATCGAGTATCGTCCTCTATCCTTAGAGTTTTCTTGCGGATAGTAAATAGCGAGAATGTCATCTACTAACAGTTCGACGCTCGCTTCGTCCGCTAATACGATCATTCCCAAGAAAACTCTCATTCCGTTCGGCATCAATTGCGGAATGGCCAGTTGGTAGTGATCCATACACTGGATGAGAAGAGGAGGAAGTGGAAGTCTCAGACCGCACTCGAAGTAGATGGTATACATACATACCCATCCTTCAGACACCGTGTCTGCTCGTTCGCCTTCAAGTGGGAGACGGAGCTGAACTTCGTTTGGGAAACCAAACCGACCTCGAATCTCTGTCAGGTCATCTTCCGTCAAGACTGACCTTGGGTTCGACGTTCGAAGAATAGATTCGGTACTTAGATGACGTGGTGGTTTCGTCAGTCGAGCAATAGGGGGAATTGTCAAAACATTGATTCCTGAAGTACTCGCCGATCGATTCCTTTCAGACGCCTGGTTGCTCGTCTCGGCACCTCTTCGACCTTGTGCATACTCATGCTCGATCCTCGACTGACGAACTGCTGATGCCCATTCCTCGTCGTCAGAATTGTCATCGCTAGAGTCGGAGCTCGTCCATTCTACTTCTACATTTACGTCTTCGATGATTTGCTTTTCCTTATCCATTGTTTACAAACTAAACTGTAGACGGACGATGGAAAAGTTTCGGATCTAATACTTCCTAATAATCCAAACCCTCTTGAAGTTTCGGATGAACACGAAGAACAGTGGCTCAAAAACCCGAGAAAAACCCTAAGAAAAGTCTCAAAAACCTCACCGAAACCCTCAAACCATAATATTACCCGAAAGAAATGCAGAAAAATGACCAGAAAGATTTGAAAACACAGCAAATGAAATTCTACCAAATCAAAATTACTCGAAACGAAGAAAAACAGGAGGAGAAATCTTGCCTGAAGTTTCGAAAACTCTTCGAAATCTCTCGGACGCTCTGAGATCTCTGATGCTCCGAATGAAAATAAATGGGGAAATGATATCATATGAAGCATTATGTAGCTGCGCTGTATAACCAACGATCCTGATTTTCAGGGAATTTTTGATCAAACGGCTAGGGTAACAGCACCCTTCGAATTCCCACTCAAAAGATCGTACATTGCATCGTGGCAAATCCTGAAATCTCGCGCACGCTAGCTCAGACCTGCGCCATAACGGTACGAATCCCAATGCCATTTCAGAACACCCAGTCAATTCATGCCACGTGTATAAAGATTTCATCTCTTACTGGGCTCGAGATGTCCCATCGAGTAATTCGTCAGTCTGTTCAGATTTTCCTGATCTGATGTAACAACGACTGATGCAATTTTATCGAGTATGATCAAACACTCTATCGAGGATCCATCGCTCGATAGACTGGGGGGCTATCTGTTAGGGTTAGACTTCGTCTTCCCTTTATAAACGTTAGCTTTAACAGTTTGCCTGACGAACGGCGAACTCCCGGCTTCATTTCGGAAATCATTATAGTTGGGCCAGCCCCAACTCATTGATCCGTTCGAATCTCGAACGTCGATCGCTCACATAAATGGACCAGACCCATACAACGATTCTAAATCATTTTGATATCTGCGAACGTTTATAATCGAACATCGAACGTTCAGATCAAACATGATTCTTCGTTCTGATTGAATCTCAGATAAGCCACGAACGATGGATTATAAGGACAGCCTTGTCTTCTATTTACCGTTCGTCGCTCGTTTCTAATACAAGTAATAAGGAGCAACTCTTGTTACCATCGAACTTATGATGGATAATGATGTGCCATATCTGTTATGAAATCTGACAAATACATAACTACCAATGGCTGCATATCAGTAACCGCTGAGGCCCATTATCTACGATTTATACGGGTAACTGCCGAATCCATGTCATGACACATGTCCCAAGGATAATAAGCAGTAACCGTTTGCTATCAGTTACGGGTTCAGGCCCACCGATCTTCCTCTATAAATAGAGGAAGACCCCCCTTGACAAGGGGAGAACTCTCTCTCTCTCGGAATTCAGTATTCAGACTTCTCTAAGCCAGTATATTACTTCTCATTCTGCAAAAATTAACAGTTTCCCCTGTATTCAAAAACCATCAAATACAGTGAAGAAATATCGATTACAGAGGACGTAGCACTCGTCGGGCGAACCTCTTTAAATTGTGGTGTTGTTAATTCTATGCTGATTTTATTTATTTCATAATTTTCATATCGTGTTATTTTATGAATTTCATTGACAATTTCCAAGGGCCCAATATATTATGATTTATCAAAATTGACTAACTCCGGTTAAAATTTGACAGTAGATATCCAGCATCTACAGTAATATAATTAGAAATTTAAGATAAACAAATAAAAAAAATATTTATGATGCATGGAATGCTATTTTTTGCAAGATTTTTTCTGTGTGGCAAAAAATCAATCAAGACCATGTATATCAATCAAGACATGATATACATGGTCTCTTATGCTCTTTTATACTTTAAAAAATGCTGAGAATTACACTATGTTTGGTACTAGAGAAAAGTGAGACCTTCTCACTGAGAGGAAAGAAATAAGCGGAGAGATTTTTGAAGAGAAAAAAAAAATTGTATGAATAATGAAATCTTACATTCTTACAACTTTTATTAATAATGAAATAACTTTTTTTTCCCACATAAACTTGACTCAGTTTTAGATATGTTTCTATTTTTTGAGTTTGGAAAAGTGTCAATTTGGTATTCCATTGAGAGCTTATAGATATGTGTATTGTGTTTAGAGTTATGTGTGGTCAGAAAAATAATAAGAGTGCGCCTCCTTTTGAGAAAGAGTGAGGAGAAAGATAGGCAAATGATGTAAGAGATTTTGGGTAGAGAGAGATTTAGAGAGATTTGGTGAGTGTATAATTCTGAAGTTATTCGTAAATTTACTTCCTTTGCTATAGACTTTGGCAATTATGCCGAAATCTTTGACTTCTTTTTGTTTATGTTTGAATTTATTTTTTCTTCTGTACTTTAGGTATAGATTGGGATGACAATTTTCCCCGCTAATCCATAACCTCTCGAGGACCTGTCTTAATTGGGATTGGAAAACTTGGTATAAATGGGTTAAGATTATAAATGAATTAAAACTTAATCCATCACGGGTTACGAGATGGAGATGGGTTTAAGTGTCCACCATCTTATTCTCTGTCTACCTGCCTTATTTAGTTATATATTATACAACATGTTTGATAATAATATATGATTTTAAGTAACATATTTGTTACATGAAAATTTGAATGCTATAATTCGATTTATTTAAACTTAAAGTTTCATATTTATGCATATTTAATTTTTAATTTTTAATTTTTTTATGATGAAATTAGATAATAGTAATGGGGCACTATGTGAGTATCCCGAAGCCGTCGAAACGAGAAAAACTCGCCTCATCCTCGTCAATTTAAGCGTGTTATGGGGTGGATATGGAGAGTATTTTTATTCATAAGGTGGATTGGCAAAAAGACCGCCCTACCCCAAACCCGCTCTATTGCCATCTCTAGGTATAGAGGTGTTTCCCTAACAAAACTAAAGCTTTAAATTAATTTATTTATAAAATAGATATTTACTTTATTACTTATTAATTTTATTTATTCATATCATTCTAAATAAGATAAAGAAAAAATAATTTTCTTTTCTCATTCACACTTTTTTTTTTTATTTGAGGTTTTCTCTCCCTCCAATTTTCTTACCCTCTTCAGAAACGGAGTGTTAATGTCTTGAAAATTTAGACCGAAAACTTGACATGCTTATTTTAAACCTAATTTGCACAATAATATTTTCAAATTCCATAGTTTCTCTTTTTTACTTCAAGTTTTAAAATATCATAAACTTTTTTTTTTTTCCTCCATCTTCAATCAATACAATTCTGTTTTCAATGTATTGATAATAAAGAGATGTCCAAATCTAGACTCATACCTATTAAAATATAGAAAGATTAATCAAAATAGCAAAATACAATATAAGGTTTTAAAATAATAGCATAAACTAAACTATTGTTATTAAATAACATATTTAAATTAAATAGTAATACAAAAAACCAAAAATACCCCTGATTTTTTCTCTCTCTCTCTCCTCCTTTCTCCCCTGTGATTCTCTCTCTACCAGATCCAATCCCGTCATTTCGGTTGCCGTTGCCGTCGAGACCTGCTCGCCAGTTGGAGATTGTCGGTTTTTCATGAAGCGCCGCCAATCTCAATCGCGAGCCCAATAGACCCTCCAGCAGATCTCAACTATTTTCTCCGACTCTCCCATCGTAGTCAGAGATTTCACCGGCCATCCCGATGGCCGCTTTCTCCGATTCGTTGGTGACTGCGCCTCACCATGCTCGTCGTCTCCATCTTCGTAGCTTGCCGTCTCTATTTCCACGAGAAACAAATGATTTCCGCAGGAAACACACCGATTCAAGTCCAGATTTTGACGACCTCCACGAGTCGTGTTCTCTGACTGCGTCGCCATCATCTTTGTTGGCGGTGACATCTCCGGTGACACAGTGATGTTATTTGGGGGTTACTTTTATGTTTTAATAAATTTAAGGGCTATTTCTGCAATTTAAAGTAAAATGTATTTGCAAAATTAAAATGTGTTAATATTGATATTTACAAGTAAATCATGATATTTACATGATCTGGAAAATAAAAGAAAACAGTTATAATATGATAATAAAAAAACTACATTTATTGATAAATATCATAAGTACATTGTGATATTTACTAGATTTGAAAAATAGGAAAGAAAGTAAAAAAATATATAGAAATAAATAATTAGATTTACTTGATAATCCATTTAATTTTACTTGGTAAATTCAAATATTTACAGGTAAATAATTCAATTTTATTAGTAAAATAAATGATTTACAAAGCGAGATAGATAAAAGTCAGTAAACCTTAATATTTTTTTGTAAATCTTTTATACATTGGCATTTTTCTATTTCTTTTAGTTTCTTTATCAAGTTTTATACTTACAAGGTAAAACTAATATTAATAATGTAAATATGACTATTAACATTGTAAATGTGATTATTAACATAGTAAATCATGTATTTACATGATCTAAAAAATAAAAGAAAACAGTTACAATATTAAAATAAAAAACTATATTTATTGATTAATATCATAAGTACATCGTGACATTGACAATATTTGAAAGATAGGAAAGAAATTAAACATATTTAGAAATAAATAAATGGATTTACTTGATAATCAATTTTATTTTACTCGGTAAATCGAAATATTTACAGGTAAATAATTAAATTTAATTAGTAATATAAAATGGTTTTACAAAGTGAGATAGATAAAAACCAGTAAATCTTAATATTCTTTTTCGTAAATCTTTTAATACATTGGCATTTTTCTATTTCTTTAAGTTTCTTTGCCAATTTTTTAGTAACTAAAATTATTAACACAATAAATATGATTATTTACATGAATTTACAAGGTCTATGTTATGCATTTACTAAGTAATATATATATTTACTAAGTGTAAATAAATGTATTTACAAGTAAATAAAATACAAAACATTTTATATCTACAAAAATTCATACAATCAATTAAAATTGTAAAATAACCCCAAAATTCCAAAATAGTTCAAATCAGCCTCAAATTACCAAACCCTAACCTAAATACCCAAATCCAATTGCTGCAACAGACAGTGTCGCCGATGCCACTCCACATCATCAGAAAGGGTGACCGGTCTTCCTAAAGTCATTGTCAAATAAGAAACACGATGGAAGTCGCAATCTCCTCGAATTGTCGTGACATCCTCTGGCCAAAAAGGATGGGGTTCAACTTGCCCAAAAAAAAAAAAAAAACCCCAACAAATCCCAGACAGAACTCTAATACCAGACAAATATTGCAGCGACCATTGAATCACCCATTAGAGATGACAATGCCCTATTCTTCGCAACCAAAGATCCTACCGGAGCTATCACCCATAATCGGGATTTGACCGGCAAAAATAAACCAAAAACCCAGAGAAACAAAGCAATTAAGAGAGGAGAGAGAATAGTAGTCGCCAAAGATCAAGACGAATGGTGACGAGATCGTGGTGGATCTGAGATCATTGGATCACCACATAGGTGTTGGGATCTAAATGTGCCATAAGGATAGAAAATCAATGTTAGGGATTTTCTGTAAATATGATGTTTTGATATTAATAAGATTAGGTTATTTATGTTTAATAAGTTGTGTCCTATTTATTTTCATTTGTTGATTGTATGTTTGAGCAAACATAAAATACTCCTTGACTGTTGGTAATATATCAGATTACCATATGTATACGGGGTATACATAGAAGACATGGTAATTTGATAACAGTCAAAATAAATAGTCTGTAATCGATGGAATAAGATTTGGGGATCTTATTCATGATAAGATTTTAAAGGTTGTCTACTTCCTTAGAAGTATGGTTTGTCTTGACCATCGGATAGGTTCCGAGTGGAAACTTTAATGTATACCAGTATTGAGGTGTGACATTGGACTGGACCTAAAGTGTTAATTGATTCGGTTTAATAATTCCGTTTATAAGAATCAATGACGCTTTGATTATCATCCTGTATTAATCTTAATCTTGAAATGATTACTTGAGTTCGTATCCATGACTTATGTACTTTAATGCACTACAGGTGAGACACTGTTAATTTATGGTCAATATACTTGTGTTTTGGGTGCATGACTTATGGATGGAGAAATCAAGATTCATGGAATCCATAGCTATCTTAACGATAGTACATGTTATCTACTTAAAGGCATTATTCGGAGATTGAAAGATAGCATAACAAGATCTTGACCATCGGTTTACTTTGTGTTCTCTGATGGTTTACCAATTGTATGGTTTTATAATTGGTGGTTCTTTCAATGGAGAATAATGGAACTTTAAGTTAAAATGATTGAAAAGATAAAACGGAAAAAGTCCTTAATTCAATCATGGATAACATATGGGGATTAAGCAAGCGATGAATAAATCATAGAAGAAGCACTACGTGAGAGAGCTTTCGTAATATGGTATGTAAACAGGAGTTCAGCTTCAAACTTTTAGTAGAATAGTTTTGAAGTTGATAATTGATGAATAATTAATCTGGGATTAATTTTTCACAATTATAGGAGCCTCTTTACATATTTCCATCGGGTCCCTCTACTAGCTCATATAGTTTCATATAGCGTCTCGGGATTTCTTCCTAATAAGATTGGTAAATTTAAATGGAAATTTGTAATGTCTATTAAGACATGGTAATCTCTAACATGCAATCCGGAAGAGAATTGGACATGTAGGATTGGTGTAGACAAATAATATGATTTGTCAACATGTGATTGGTTAATTTGAATTTTGGAAATAAGATTGTGTTTGAATTATTTAATTTTGAAAAATAAAATTTTTCTCTCCTAATCTAAATGTGGTGCACGGTTTTTAGATAGGTGGAGGGAAGAAAATTTTGTTTCAAAATTGTTCAAATATATTCCTAACATTAAATTATTAATTGATTTAAATAATAGAGATTATTTGATGAATTTTTTTTCCTTTAAATTGTTGTGCACGGTTTTGAGAGGAGAAAAAAATTCAAATATTCCATTTATTTAAATTAATTAACATGATTGATGTTTGAGGAAAAATATTTAATTCAAACAAGTGAATCTTATTTAAATTCAGAAAAGGTCTAAAAGTAATTTGAATCTAGATAGGATTAGGATCTTTTCACTAGTCTAGATTCTTGATTTAAAATTTGAACCACCAATCTAGATTTATCCTTAGTGGCCGAAAATTTGGTGGAGATTCTCTCCTTGAAAAAATGTTTTTAGGTTCAATGAATCTAGCCCTAAAGTTGTATAATCTTTTGGTTCAAAATTTATCTGGAAAAATAATTATTAATTATTTTTCAAGAAGGAATTAAATTTTGAAAAGGATTAGCCATCTATATAAAGGCTAGGAATTCTTGAGAAACTAATTTTTGGGTCATTCACAAGAGGAAAAACGTTTTTGGGAGAGAGAAAGAAAACCAATTGTGGTTTCTTCCACTTCATAAAATTCGGCTATCTTGTGAGAAAGAAAAAGAGAGAAAACTCTATTAAATCAAAACTGTGAGGAAGGTTAAACCGAGTGATAATTTTCATAGGAGGTTAACCAGTTCCTGTTTTGTAGTTTTGAAGAAAGAATTTGGATCATATTCTCAACGAGGAACATCGGAATTGAGAAGGAGGGATCTAGACTTCAGAAAGCATTACCGGTCGCTTGGATTCATAGAACGTGTGCCCACACACACTCTAAGACGTGGAACTCGAGAATAGTAGAGAAGACACGTTGGTCAAACGCTATAGTGATTCCAGAATCTGATAAATAAGGTACGCTTGATCATGAATTTAATTTATTGTTATATGCATCATGAGATTCTTTTCGTAAACGGCATAAAAATTTTAAAACTTCCGCTATGCCGTAACGCCGATTTCGGATCCATTTTTTCTAACAATTGGTATCAAAGGCTACTCATGATTCTGCATATAACATAAATTATTTGATTAAATAAATTTCTCTCTATGCATTAATGAAATATTTTAGAGAGTTGGCACTCCAGGTTTTATTTTGTGTATGTTAAATATATTATGAATGGATGTATGGTTGAATGCTTTATATTATTTTTATATAATATATGATGCTTGTTCAATTTTGCCGGTCATGATTCCATAGAGGTTAGAATTTGTATATAAGTTTTTCAAGTGTAATAGATGCGGTCTATTATCACCGCAAGGTCGTTCTTTCAATTCCTAGAATTTTTGTAAGCCGGAAACGGTATAGGAATTTTTTTTAAAATTCGGATACAATGGATTCGAGGAGATTGAAGATGAATGAATGTATGGAATTTTCAAAAGATGTGATTTATTTTTTAGTTATTTTTTAATTAAAAAAACATTTTTTTAATAAAATAAAAAAAATCACAGAATCTTTATGAAAATTTAATTTTCCAATGATATGTGATCTTGATAAATCAAAATTGAAAATTTAAATTTAAATTTAATGGATATTATTATGAATTTTAAAATTTTAATATTTAAATTTGAAATTTTAAATTTCAAAATTTTTTTGAATTTTAAAATTTAATAAAACGGATTTTTTATTTAAATTTTGATATTTTGTAATTTTGATTAAAATTAAAAATCACATATAATCTTTTTTGAAATTTGAATTTTAAATTTAAATTGAAAAAGATGTGACATTGGAGAAGGAAGATACATTGAAGAATGATACAAGGCATGGATCTACAAATGAAGGCCGATATATGTTTCGGTTAATTTTTATAAATTTTACAATTTTCTTTTCTCTAGGATAAAATCATGATCCATGGCTATTTACATATTTTGCAAACCATGGATGATGTGTTGCTAGATGAATATGTTATACTATTTCGTGATGTATTGATAACATACTATATAGACTAAGGAGTGTCACTCAATAAATATTGTTTATGCATGAAAAACAAAAACCATAATTTAAAATATTGAGTGGGAGAAGGTTTTATATACTAAGACTTACAGCCTCCATCATTGGTCTAATAGTTATGTATGGTAGTGCCTACTACTCGGTTTTGACCAGGGAATTCCCTTCGGATAGGTATCTTACCTAGAGCGCACACTGATTTGGATTTCCGAAAGGATAATAATTTTGGACATATTTTATGTTTATGATCACCCCTCGGTGGCGGATGTAAAATATGGATTCAAAATTGGAAACGATGGTTATACACTCAAGCTACATTATTTATTAATCCTCCCTCGAGGCTCTGATATGTAAAGTAATGGCCAAATAAACGATAGTTAATATATATTTAATGGAGTTTGCTCCATGGACGAATATGTATTAATCGGAAGGGATCCGTGTTCTTGGCTAGTTATTCTGACTACCCCTCGGTAGCTTAGAAAGCATAAGCTAGGAATTATCGTTGTAAGGTATGTGTTTTAAGGGTTTTACACATGAACATTTAGATTGCATATGGATTTCTATGTTTTATTACAAAATCATATTTTATAAATTGATAGGATGTTTGCTCGTACTTATTACATGTTTTCTTATTATAGATCAAAATGTCGAGTCCTTTATCTGTGATACTTACACAAAACAAATTAACTGGTGAAAACTTTAATGACTGGAAAAGGAACCTGCTTATCGTCCTGAATTTTGAGAAACACAGTTTCGTCCTAACCCAACCCAGACCACCTACGCCTGCGATCGATGCTTCTGATAGGGAATTTATAGCGCTGGGACAATTCCAACCTAAGTGCCATGTGCTATATTCGGGCGAGTATGTCTAACGTGCTCCAGAAACAGCATGAGGAACATCAAACTGCTAGGCAGATCATGGATAACCTGGAGGAGATGTTTGGTGAACAAACTATCCAGGCTAAGACCGATGGCTATCAAAGGTCTCATGAACTGCAGGCAGAAGGTTGGAACTCCCATCAAAGAGCACATGATGAAAGTCATGGCTTATTTGTCTGAGGCTCAGACAAATGGGGCTGAGATCGATGCTGCAACTCAATTGGTTATGGTTTTCCAAACCTTATCCAAGGATTTCGATTTGTTTCAGGCATCCTACAACCTTAACCAGAAGGAGATGTCTTTAACGGAATTGATGAAAGAGTTGCAAGCCTTTGAGAACATTTTTGAGGGTTCTGGATCTAAGGCTGAGGCAAATGTGGCTGAACCTAATTCACCTACTCCTAATCCTAAAAGGAAGAAGGAAAAGGGGAAGAACAAGGGAAATGCAGCTGTTTCTAAGAAGTCTACCAAGACTAAGAAGCGAAAGGTAGATCCCAAAAAGGTTAAGTGCTTTCACTGTGGGAAGAAAGGACATTTCAAGAAGGATTGCCGAGAATACCTGGCTTTGCAAAAGCAGAAAGGTAATTTCAATGTCTTGTATCTTGAGGGTTGTTTAGTGGAAGAATCTAAGGACAATTGGGTTATAGATTCTGGAGCCACTAACCATGTTTGTATTTCTTTATAGGAGTTCAAGGTAACAAGAAGTCTACTTAAGGAGAACTTTACGTTAAGAACCGGTGATGGGACGTTGGTGCAACCTGAAGCAGTGGGAGAAGTGCATCTTTATTTTGATGAATTTAGGTTTATTGTTTTGAGACATTGTTTTTATGTTCCTAGTTTTAAGAAGATCCTAATTTCGGTAGCTTGTTTGATTAAAGATTCTTATTCAGTTTCTTTTAATAATAAAGTTATTATTAGAAAAAACAATTCTCTTATCTGTAATGGATGGATGCATGAAAATCTTTATTTTATCAAACCTAAGATGCACTCACTGCTTGATACAGAATTGGAAAAGAACTCTAAAAGACTTAAGTCTTCTCACTCTAACAAATCATATCTTTGGCATTTACGACTTGGTCACATAAGGCTTAACAGAATTCAAAGGATGGTAAAGGAGAAAAGCCTTGACTTGTATGAGGTTGAACCTTGGCCACAATGTGAATCCTGTTTGGAGGGCAAGATGACTAAACGACACTTTGCTGCTAAGGATAGTCGTGCCGAGGAACTTTTAGAACTTGTGCATACGGATGTTTGTGGTCCCATGAGCATAGAATCACGTGGTGGGTATGAGTAGTATATCACTTTTATTGATGATTACTCAAGGTATGGATATGTCTATTTGATGACCCGCAAAAGCGAGGCATTTGACAAGTTCAAAGAATTTTGGGCTGAAGCGGAGAAACAATTAGGTAAGTCCATTAAGACACTTCGATCGGGTCGAGGTGGGGAATACCTATCGGATGAGTTCTTAGGATATTTGATAGAGAACGGGATACAATCCCAGTTGACTGCACCTGGTACTCTTCAACAGAATGGTGTAGCTGAGAGAAGGAATAGGACCATATTGGATATGGTCCGGTCTATGATGAGTTATTCCACATTACCTTTGTCATTTTGGGGGCACGCCATACAAACTGCATGCTATCTTCTGAATAACGTTCCCTCCAAATCGGTTCCTAAAACTCCTTACGAGTTATGGACGAGTAGGAAACCTAATTTGAATCATATTCGAATTTGGGGTTGTCCGGCACACGTCCTGGATAAGGAAGCGAAGAAGTTGGAGTCACGATCAGAAGTGTGCTTGTTTGTTAGTTATCCAAAAAGGACGAAAGGTGGTCTGTTCTATAATCCGAAGCAAAATAAAGTTTTTATTTCTACACATGCAACATTCCTAAAGGAAAGTTATATAGAAGACTTTAAACCTCGTAGTAAAGTAGTGCTTGAGGAGATGACTTCGGGTTTAGAAATTCCTAAAGTCACAGAAAACCCTGTGGAAAAACCACTAAAGAATCAACAACCATGGAGCTTCGTCGTAGTGGGAGGATTATCAGGGAACCTGAAAGGTACATGTTCAATGGTGAAGTTTTTGAAGCAGAATCCATAGAACATGTTGATGATCCGGCTACGTACAAAGAAGCTATGGAGGATGTTGATTCTAGTCTTTAGCAAAAAGCTATGAACACCAAGATGGAATCTATGGATTCCAACGGGGTCTGGAAACTTGTAGACTTACCCCAAGGCATAAAACCGATTGGGTGTAAGTGGGTATACAAGAGGAAGAGAGGTGTGGATGGGAAAGTGAAAACTTTCAAGGCAAGACTTGTAGCAAAGGGCTATACACAGAAAGAAAGAATCGATTATGAAGAAACCTTCTCGCTTGTAGCAATGCTCAAGTCAATCCGCATTCTTTTATCCATTGCGGCTGCTCTCGATTGTGAGATCTGGCAAATGGATGTCAAGACAGCTTTCTTGAATGGCTCTCTTGGGGAAGATATGATACAACCAGACGGGTTCAAGGCAAAAGGCCAAGAAGATAAGGTGTGCAAGTTGCTTAATGTAATACCCGAAATTTCAATGAACCTATGATATCCTTTTAGACAAGGAAAATCCCAAGTCTTACTCTTGTATGACGATATGAAGCTCACGATCTGAGTTAAATATCAATATATGTTTGAGTTCCCGTTTAATTAGCTATGAGACTCAATAAGCAATTTGCTTAGTCATGCATCTAACCCTTGAGCAAAAAGGGAAGAAAAATCATATGATTTCATGTTGGTCAAAGTTTGACCGAAAAGTCAAAGTTGACCGAAAAGTCAAAAGGTTGACCAGGAAGTCAAATAGATGAAGGTGCTGAGATACGGCAAAGCAGTATGGGATTATACTGCGGAAAACCTTCATTATGGTCAATTTAGCAAGTATAAGCTGTGAGACCACCCTAGAAAATCAAGCACACCAAGTATGGTATTAAGGGCAAGAAAGGTGCCAAGAGATAAGAAAAATTTTATTCAGTTGATTTTTACACAGATAAATTTTGGACTGTAGTACAGTGTAAAATACTGTTATTAGTTAATAACAGTATTGGAAATATCTGTGTTAGTATAAAAATGGACTGCATATTAAGTAACAAGCCAAACAAGGCCTTATGATGTCATCACCTTATCTTGGATTTATGACATCATTATTGATTAAAGAAAAGTGGGAAAAATATTTGGATGCCACCTAGCACCATATGGCCGGTCACTTGGAGGACTAAAATGCAAATATTTTTGTCCATAGGGGTCAAAGTGTAATTTTAAGAAATTACCTTGATGATGTAAGCAAGGTGACATAAGCATGATGAGGTAAGCAAACTTGGTCTCCAAGCAAATTGTAATGGCCGGCCACCTACAAGGATAAATGGGCAAATATTTTGTCATTTAGGGACTAAAATGCAAATTTAAGAAATGTGATGCAAGCAAGGTGATGTAAGCAAGGTGATGTAAGCAAGATGATGCAAGCATGAGTAGACAATTACTTGGCCTCCAAGGACTCCTAATGGCCGGCCACATGTTGAGGATCACTTAGCAAATATTTTATTTTTAGGTCCTAATGTGCAATTTTGAAATAAAAATAATTGGTGAAAATTTGTAATTTTCACCTATAAATAGGGCTCAAAGGGGCGGTTTTGGCAGCTCAAAATTATCCCAAAACTCTGCCCAATTTCTCCAAACCTCCCTAGAAACCGAAACCAAAGAGGAAGAAAAGAAAGAGTGGAAAAAAAATTGGAAACCCATTTTTTTGGCTTGAATGGCCGGTTGTGGGTGAACTAGAAAAGGGTGAGAAAAGTGCAAGGGGCTAGGTGTGAGTGCCGGGTCTGTGTAGGGACAGCCACCAAGGGACCAAAAAGTTTTGGTGCCCATTGGAGGGGAGGAGCAAGGCCGTTAGCTATAGGCAACCGAGGAAGATTCAATTTCTTGAATCTTGAGGTAATCTCTTTTAGCCCTAACTGTTAATTTGAGCTTTAATTTAAGTGTATTCCAGCATTAGATGTAAGAGCATAAGCTCACCTTTTAGTGCTGATTATGCTTGATTAGGGTTGTGTTCTAGTTTATGATTTGATGCATGTTTGCAATATGCCTACTATGTGTTTGTTGTATGTCCCATAGGTTGAGAATGAATGTTTGATTATGTGCATATAGAATAGAACGTTAGAAATGATTGCATGTGTGATCTTAGGCTCCCGCTATGGTCGGTTGAGGTAGTGTGCGCGTTTTAGGATGAGAAACGAAATTAAGAACCGAAACTTCCAGTCTCGGGTCAAGATTAGGCAGCTTTCTGGAAATAGT
>CM046362.1:21407361-21426267 GCA_025413025.1 Ficus hispida | reverse complement strand
TAAGTCAAACTTGCAGCTCAAAAATCAACATATATATGTATCACCATTCTAATTGGAACAATAAGTCTTGTTTAAGGAAAAAACCATTACCTGATATAAACCATTATACTGCTTGCACTTATTTCTTGAAAGGAATGAAATGGTATACATCTTCATACCCAATATATATGGGCATGTCATCACCATTGACAGACTGTTGTTGTGGGCACGCGATCTCGGTACCGTCAGTCAAGCACCTTTGTGCGTAGTTAGCCAGCAGTCTCATATCAACGGGAATGGTATCAAAGTCAAACCTCAGTTCTTCTTCACCGTTTGTTTGTACCTCAGGTTCTGAGTGTGGTTTCTTCCTCCCGCTCTCTTCTTTATTCGTTTGGTTCCCTTTGCAGTTGGCTCGGGAGCTTGACTGGGACCTCAACTGGCCTGGCTTAAACTGGTTTGAAGGACGATGTTTTTTTTAGGCCACGCAACAAACCCCCCGATAGCCTCTTCAATATAAGTGGCTTCATCCGTCGGAATCGACAGGAGGGCACGTTTAATTTTTGGGATACTGATTGTCACATGCACATTCCCCTCGCCTAAAGGAACCCATGGACTGTGTCGGTTAGAACACAGTCCATGTATGTCCTGCCAATTGCAACCAGAACTTCTCCACCATTAATGACATCAGTCAAGAAAGCTAGCATTCCTTTCTTGCATTAGGCATGAGCTGCTGATCCGACGTGTCGGCTTCATTCTCATTGAGGGTGCAACTAGCCTTGAAACTGTTGTGTTGATCAACAGTAGGTGCGGATGCTTCCTCAGCCATCGTCTCATGGTTGATATCGTGCTTCGCACAAAGTTCCTGCACCGTTCTTTCCAAGGCAGCCAACTGTCATTTCATATAGGAGACTTTGGGATTCTCCCTTGATATATTCATGGCATTGTAGTATTGCGCTTGCATGACAAATTTTGATTGCCCACGAAGACGACTAGAATGCTCGGCATTATCCAAAGACTTGGTCAAAATGTCCTCCGTACCCACGAATTCAAAGCTTCATTGCGTCTCTTGTTGTGTTAAATCGTCCTATAACAATTACACAATATGTTATTGAGCTCGTAAACATAATGGAGACAATCTTACTCCATATTTGAAAAACATTCCGCCGATAGAACATCTTTTAGGAAAGCTAAAAGAGTCGTGAAACTAGAATTCGTCCACCCTCCCGACGCTTTCATATTCCATAATTTAACTAATGCCCCTAATTTTGTATATTTTGTACACCCTACGTACAAGGGCGTTTCGGCATCATTAATCATTTCCTCAAATAACTCCGGATGGTGCACAAAGTTTGCTTCTAAATCATTTATCATATTGTACATATTATCACCACTGTCTTCCTCCACAATAGGTTCTTTATCTTTAGTACTAGTCGATGTATACTTAAAACCGACGAAATCTTCACAATGTAAATACCATGTTTGGTAAGAACAAATAATCCCATAAGCAAGCAAATGCCCTCTAACATCATCAATTGAATGTGATCTATGATTACACAAACTTGACACGGACACCGAATCTTATCGTCTTGTGAATGAGCTTTAGCAAATGACAAAAATTCTTCGACACCATCTTCATATGCTTTAGACAATCTATCAAACCACATCCATTTCCTATCCATGATTAGCGCGCAAATCCTAAATCAATCAATAAAAGTTCTCGATAAGTCAATATAAGGTGTGCATATTTTTAAATTTTTGGCATGAATATCATTTGCATGCACTTAATTAATAGCTAGTTATATATATATAAAGACTCCCGGCTCATGCATTAATTAAATCAATAATATATTTACTAAATTAAAAATCCAAAAAACATAACAAAACTAAAAATACCATTATAAATTAAAAACCGGCCCGGGTACTTATTTAACTAAAAAAAACTATAAATACATCGTAATATATAGGATTTATATATAAATAAATTTTTTAATTAATTAACTAAAAAATCCAAACTAATTTAAACAAAACCAAACTAAAAATACATTGATCGTCATGATATCACTTAATTAATTAAACACTTTGCAGTATATAACGTATCAAAAGCAATCCAAAAAATTACAAATTAAAATTATATATTCTAGCCGGGGTTTGCAAATAAAAAATAATACAGAGGAAACAACTTCCTTGTTTAGTTAATTTGTGTCATCATGACTTACTAAGAACGACGGGAGAGCAGTAGAGGCGGTGGTGGGATCCAACAGCGGTGTATGGAACTTTTGTCGGGAGTGATCTGATATGATTTTGGTTCATGGCAACAGCTATTCAATGTAGAAATAACAGGCAACTCTTATCTGATATATGCTGGAAAAAGTACGATGTTTCCACCACGGTTTTATGGAAACCGTCGTGGAAGTATGGATTGCACGACGGTTTTTAGATAACCGTCGTGTAATCCACGGGACTACCACGACGGTTGTATATGTTGGATCTATATGTGCCCTAAGGATAGAAAATCAATGTTAGGATTTTCTATAAATATGACATTTTGATATTAATAAGAGGATTATTCATGTTTAATAAGTTGCGTCCTATTACTTTTATTTGTTGATTGTATGTTTGAGCAAACATAAAATACTCATTGACTGTTGGTATATATCAGATTACCATATGTGTACGGGGTATCATAGAAGACATGGTAATTTGATAACAGTCAAATAAATAGTCGCAATCGATGGAATGAGATTTGGGATCTTATTCATGATAAGATTGTACAGGTTGTCTACTTCCTTGGAGGGATGGTTTGTCTTGACCATCGGATTGGTTCCGAGTAGAACTTAATGTATACCAGTATTGAGGTATACGTTGACTGGACCTAAAGTTTAATTGATTCGGTTTAATAATTCCGTTTATAAGAATCAATGAAGCTTTGATTATCATCCTGTATTAATCTTAATCCTGAAATGATTACTTGAGTTCGTATCTATGATTTAATGCACTATAGGTGAGACACTATTAATTTATGGTTAATATACTTGTGTTTTGGGTGCATGACTTATGGATAGAGAAATCAAGATTCATAGATATGGAATCCATAGCTATCTTAATGATAGTACATGTTATCTACTTAAGGCATTATTCGGGATTGAAAGATAGTATAACAAGATCTTGGCCATCAGTTTACTTTGTGTTCTCTGATGGTTTACCAATTGTATGGTTTTACAATTGGTGTTCTTTCAATGGAGATAATGGAACTTTAAGTTTAAAATGATTGAAAAGGTAAAACGGAAAAGTCCTTAATTCATCATGGATAACATATGGGGATTAAACAAACGATGATAAATCATGGAAGAAGCACTACGTGAGAGAGCTTTCGTAATACGGTATGTAAACAGGAGTTCAGCTTCAAACTTTAGTGGAAATAGTGTTGAAGTTGATAATTGATGAATAATAGTCTGGATTAATTTTCACAATTATAGGAGCCTCTTATATATTTCCATCGGGTCCCTCTACTAGCTCATATATTCTAATAGCGTCTCGGATTTGTTCCTAAAGAGATCCGGTAAATTTAAATAGAATTTGTAATGTCTATTAAGACATGTACTCTCTAGCATGCAATCCGGAAAAGGATTGGACATGTAGGATTTGTGTAGACAAATAATATTGATTTGTCAACACGTGATTGGTTAACTTGGAATTTTGGAAATAAGATTGTGTTTGAATATTTAATTTTGGAAAACAAAATTTTTCTCTCCTAATCTAAAAGAGGTGCACTTTTTAGATAGGTGGAGAGAAGAAAATTTTGTTTCAAAATTGTTCAAATATATTCCTAACATTAAATTATTAATTGATTTAAATAATAGAGATTATTTGATGAATTTTTTTTTTCCTTTAAATATGGTGCACGGATTTTTTAGGAAGAAAAAAATTCAAATATTCCATTTATTTAAATTAATTAATATGGTTGATGTTTGTGGAAAATATTAATTCAAATGAGTGAATCTTATTTAAATTCAAAAAGGGTTTAAAAGAAATTTGAATCTAGATAGGACTAGGATCTTTTCACTAGTCTAGATTCTTGATTTAAAATTTGAACCACCAATCTATATTTATCCTAAAGTGGCCGAATTTTTGGAGGAGATTTCCTCTTGGAAAAATGTTTCTAGGTTCAATGAATCTAGCCTAAAGTATGATCTTTTGTTGTATGATCTTTTGGTTCAAAATTTATCCGGAATTAAATTTTGAAAAGGATTAGACTTCTATATAAAGGCTAGGAATTCTTGAGAAACTAATTTTTGATTAATTTCAAGGAGAAAAACGTTTTTGTGAGTGAGAGAAAAAATAATTTGGGTTTCTTCTACTTCACAAAAATTCGGCTATCTTGTGAGAAAGAAAAAGAGAGAAAATTCCATTGATTCAAAACTGTGAGGAAGGTTAAACCGAGTGATAATTTTCATAGGAGGTTAACTGGTTCCTGTTTTTTAGTTTTGAAGAAAGAAGTTGGATCGTATTCTCAACGAGGAGCATCGGATTGAGAAGGAGGGATCTTGACTTCGGAAAACATTACCGTCGCTTGGATTCATAGAACGTGTGCCCACACACACTCTGAGACGTGGAACTCGAGAATAGTAGAGAAGACACGTTGGTCAAACGCTCTAGTTGTAACGACCCGCCTAGCACAGGCCGTTACCATACATACATACATACATTCTTACTTATTTAACGTAAACAGCGGAAATTTTTTTTTTTTTTTTAAATACGTAACGGTACGAGCGATTAGCCATATATATATATATATACGCACGGATAAGCGGAAAGCATAATAATATAGTATGTTTGGAATACGAAATTTATATACATAAAGAAACAAAACGCGTAGCGGCTATTAATCCCACATTTCACAGTTCGCCCTGCCACGCTCGCCATCTTGTATCAACAACTGCCCGTAGGTTGCTTACTACAGCATAGACGTAAGACGTGAGCTTTCGCTCAGCAAGTACACATAATTATCGTGACAATACAATCAAAATAATTCATCGTAACATTACATAGCATTCATATCATAACATTCCTACTTATCTATCGTATGTAACATCTCATACATAAATATCATAATGCTTACATAGCATTTCATACTTAACTCATCATATCGTAACATTTCATACATAACATATCATAGCATTGCATAATATATGCATGAACCGATTATGCTCGTATTATGCCATTATGCATCTTAACTTATCTTGTTATGGGCCCCATAACATAAGTGTACGTACCGGGCGGCTCTATGGGCTTACTCTTGCCATAGCTCAACCCGACCTGACGCGGGTCGGTACGACACGGCAAGCTCGCCTGCCATCATACTTGCTTTTCATGATCTCATAATTGATCTTGTTAGTGAACATGCTTCGTGATGTCACTAACTTAAGTCATACTTATATCTTAACATCATGCCTTATTCAATAATCATAAACTTGATATCATCATAATAATCATAAGCTGATCTCATCATAATAATCATAACTTCGCATCAAACAAATCTAGCATACATTTACATCGCCCTCTAATAGCGATATTCATCATACTTGGGTAAGTATACACAGAAAGTCTATGCTGTAGACGGAGTTGTACTTACCAGTTTCTAACTCTCAATTTAGCGCTTTTCCTAACCGAGTGGTTTTCCTGTTTCACAGAAAAATCATAGGATGAGAATCATCCTATATAGTATCATACAACCCTAGTTATCAACTTATTTAGCATAAGGATGTCAAAACATAGTATAAACTTTAAAATCCTATTATCTTTTGAAATTCTAAATTCTAAAAACAAACTATATTTGAAATTAATCTTTAAATTGATTCTTTTTAACAAATCTGTTTCGAATTTGAAAATATTTTCTTCATGAAGTTGTAGACCTTGACGTTCCTCCAACTTCTGTTTTAACTCAAAACTCAAATCTGACTTAACATGCTTGTTTTGCCTTTGAAAATTCGTCGACCATTTTTATTAACTCAAATTTTGGTCTCGGGTTTTTATAAAAATGAAGGTCTTAGAGGCCTTATTTTCAAAACTGTCGCGTTGCCCTAGGATTTTCCCTTCTCTACAACTTTGTAGTTTTAATTTTTATGATTCGGCTCTAAGGGCCTCAAATTCGCTTTTAAAATTACTGTCCAGTTTGACCCGAACTGGCAGTTTTCGGTTCGTTGAGTTTTACGTAATCTAACGTGCACACTACCTCAACGGATTCCCCGTGAGCCTATTTCAAACATGCATGCGTTACCTAAACATTTCATAAACATACAATCAGATCTTACACATATATTTTGTAAACAAAAATCTTAAACTTGCATAACATTCTATTTCGAACTAACATATCGAAACCGAAAACTATCAACTAACATAGAGCATAGTACTTGAATTTATTTTTATAAACTCATGCTTATACATAACATCAAACTCATAATCTTCTTATCAAAACATGAATAAAACTAGAGGTTAAAGAGTTTACCTCAGCTTCACAGAACAAATTCTAGCTTAGGGTTTTGGAGGTTTTTCTTTCTCACTAGACCAACACCACAAACCGAAACTGTTTGCAGCTTACTCTCACTTTTTATTCGGCTTTAAAGGAGTAGGAGATATACTTGATGGTTGAGAGATGGACTAAAAGAAACCTATAACTTCTGCCCTTAATTATTTATAGACAACTTTTGTTCTTGCCTTGCTAATTGGTCCTCCAATAACTTCATTTTGCACACCACCCTTGTGTGTTGGCCGGCCATCATTGGCCTTAACATTGAGTAAGCACAGCTAAGGTGACTTATTCACCAAGCTATCATGCTATGTGGCACGGTTTCAAGTTGGCTGAATATTAGGTGATGATGTGCCAAAGTCTTAGCCATTCTAGGAGGCAAAACTTGATTAGTTCATGCCATGGTGTGTCTTCCTTTCATTGGCCGGTTTTGGTGCTGAAAATTGCAAGCCTTGGCTTGCCAAGAAGAAAACTACGTAGATGACTCATCAAGGCTAATAACATTAGTCATCAAAGCTAGAAATTTGATGGTTTCATCCATGTAATGGCCGGCCAAGAGGTGTCATTACAAGCTTGATTACAAGCTTAGCAAGCAAAGCTATAAGCTTGCTTCATCAAACACTTGTCATACTCTCAAACTTTTGAGCAATGGATAACTCTAAGCTGCAGATAAGAGTAACATATTTACTCAATAATCTCATGTGTGGCCGGCACACTTTGTTAAGTGTGAAAGTTGCAAAATGCAACATAGCTTAGTATGCAAAACTACTTTGCTTACTAGGCAAGATTAACTTGTGTGGTATCAAATTCTAATGAACTTCAAATTTTTCATACCTTGCCTATTGGTTCTTAAGAGCAAAATATCAGTCAACAACCCATAAAATGACCGGTCCATTGTGCACAAAATAAGCAAATGATTGGTCAATTTTTGAACTAATCAAACTTAACCTCATTCCTTGGTTTCCAACTAGGTTAACCAAATCTTAAAATCATCATAAGCTAATTTGAACTAGGAAATCTAACTAGAAAAATCCATAGTTCCATAAATTTACAAATTTATCTATTGAACCATAATTTTCTCAAATTGCACTTTGGCCCCTAAAGGCAAAAATATTTGCACTTTAGTCCCTGAAAAGTGGCCGATTATGGTGATAGCTTTTGGTCTCCAATTCTTGCTTAAACTATCACTTAATACTATCTTAACTTCTTAAAATTCATAACCATTCATTTTTCTTAAATTACATATTGGCCCTAAGGACAAAATATTTACATTTTAGTCCTTGAAGGGTGACCAATTTTCAAAGTGAGATTTATCATTCTTTAAAACCTTACTTGGCTTATCTCCTAAACACAGTTCATACTGGCATACATATTCAGATACTGTTTTCAACTGATAACAGTATACTTGCATGGATCATAATCCAGAATTTATCTGAACTGCGTCTAGGGTTCTCTTATTATTAGAAACTACTAACAGAGAATTATATATCATAGATTTGCCTTTTACTACAAAAAGGTCTTTCATAAATAACTTATCGAATCCTTTAATCAAGAATTCAATACTTTAACTGATAAAACATAACACATAAATTTCTTAATTACAAACTTTGATTGTTCACAATAGACATCAAAATTTGTAAACAAGCTGGTCATTACATTTTATACCTTTTTACTCAAAAGGTCATATGCTTGACTAAGCAATAATTTTTGAGTCTTATAAGAATATAAGAACTCTCAAATTTTAATAAAAACCCCGAACCGGGCTTTTCATAAATACCTTCATGGTACAATTCAATATCTATACAAGACATTGTGACTTTGAAATTCTAGTTATTACAATCTACCCCCCTTAAAATTTTCGTCCTCGAAAATTAGAACAGCTGGGATAGTTCTTCTCATCTCATCTTCCACTTCCCAGGTTGCTTCTTCAACCCTGTGGTTTCGCCATAACACTTAACATGGGAATGGTTCTATTTCTTAGACCTTCTCTCCCAATCCAGTATTTGAACAGGTTTTTCTTCATAAGTTAAGTCCGTGTGAATTCTACTGGTTCTTGACTAAGCACATGGGATGAGTCGAATATATACTTCTTTAGCATCGATACATGGAAAACATTATGCATCGAAGCTAAGTTAGGTGTAGGGCAAGCTTATAGGCTACTTTTCCAATCCTTTCAAGGATTTCAAATGGCCCGTATATCTTGGCTAAGCTTCCCTTTCTTTCCAAAGCGCATTATCCTTTCATAGGAGTAATCTTGATGAAAACTGCATCGCCCACTTGGAATTCCAAAGGTCTCCTACGTTTGTCGGCATAACTTTTCTGTCTGCTAAAAGCTATGTCGAGCCTCTGTCTGATCTTCTGAATGTCCTCAGAGGTCTTTTTGATAAAATCTGTGGTTTGTAGCTGTTTCTGTCCAACTTCCTGCAGTGGATAGGAGATCGACATTTTCTTCCATATAATGCTTCAAATGGAGCCATACCAATTGAAGCATGATAACTGTTATTATATGAAATTCTATCAATGGCAGTTCTGATCCCAGTTTCCTTTGAATCCAGCACACAAGACCTTAGCATATCTTCCATGTCTGGATGGTTCGTTCTGATTGACCGTCAGTTTGGGGGTGAAATGCCGTACTGAACTTCAATTTCGACCCCATGACGTTGTGAACACTAGTCCAAAATCGAGAAGTGAAACGTCCATCACGGTCTGAGATGATCGATTTGGCACTCCATGAAATCTGACAATCTGGGATACATAAATTTCAGCTAATTTTTCCACAGAAAATGTGGCCTTAATCGCAATAAAGTGAGCCGATTTGGTTAATCTATCATAATCACCCAAATCATGTCATTCCCACTTGTTGTCCTGGGTAGTCCTACTACGAAATCCATAGTAATCTGCTCCCATTTCCACTCAGGAAGCTCTATCTTCTGCAGTTCTCCGCCCGGATGTCGATGTTCAGCCTTAACTTTTTGACAAGTTAGGCATTTCGATACATATTCTGCTACCTCATTCTTCATGTTGGGCCACCAGAAACTCTCTCGGAGGTCTTTGTACATCTTGGAAGCTCCTGGATGTACTGAGTATGGCGTCATATGTGCTTCCAACAGAATCTGATCCTTCAATTCTTTGAAGTTGGGAACACAAATCATCTCCTTGAAGTAGATGACACCATCTGCAGCAGTTCTAAACTCATTGCTTTTACCGCCAAAAAGCTGAGTTTTCAACAAAAAGAATCCTTTTCTTGGTGAGACTTAATGGATTCCATCAAATTAGATTGAATGGTTAGAGAAGATAATTTCCCCGTTATCATCTCCAAATTAAACTCAGAAATTTCCTTTTGTAGTGGCTTAGGAAACATTCCAATAGACATCAGCATGCCTACGGATTTCCTACTTAAGGCGTCTGCTACTCTATTCGCCTTTCCAGGATGATAAAGGATCTCACAGTCATAATCCTTAACAAGCTCCAGCCATCTACGTTGTCTCATATTGAGTTCTTTCTGAGTAAAAATATACTTAAGGCTCTGGTGATCAGTGTAGATTTCACACTTATTCCCATACAAATAGTGTCTCCAAATCTTAAGTGCGAAAACTACTGCCGCGAGCTCTAAATCGTGTGTGGGATAATTCCTTTCGTGAATCTTTAACTGTCGGGATGCATAGGCCACTACCTTGCTATTTTGCATCAAGACAGCTCCTAATCCATTTTTAGAAGCGTCACTATAGATCACGAAATTTCCTGCATCTACATCAGGAATTATCAACACAGGCGCACTCGTCAGCCTCTTCTTGAGCTCCTGGAAATTCTCCTCACACTTCTGAGTCCATTCAAAAGTCTTTCCTTTCCTAGTAAGAGCGGTGAGGGGTGTGGCAATCTTGGAAAATCCTCAACGAATCGTCGGTAATAGCCAGCTAATCCAAGGAAACTCCTTATTTCCGTAACATTCTTGGGTGCTGGCCATGCACTAACCGCTCCACTTAGCAGGGTCTACTGAAATGCCTTCCTTCGATACCACATGACCCAAGAAATGAACTTTTTCCAACCAAAATTCACATTTTGTGAATTTGGCATACAACTGATTCTTCTTCAATGTCTCCATCACCAATCTAAGGTGATGTTCATGTTCCACTTTGGACCTTGAGTAGATTAGAATATCGTCAATAAAAACAATGACGAACTTATCCAGGTATTCCTTGAATACTCCGATTCATAAGGTCCATAAATGCTGCCGGAGCATTGGTTAGTCCGAATGGCATAACCAAAAACTCATAGTGCCCGTAACGTGTTCGAAAGGCCGTCTTGGAGATATCCGCCTCCTTGATCCTGAGCTGATGATAGCCTGAACGTAGATCGACCTTTGAAAATACTACTGCTTCTCTGAGTTGATCAAAGAGATCGTCAATCCTTGGAAGGGGATACTTGTTCTTGATCGTAATCTTATTCAACTCACGGTAGTCGATAGACATACGTAATGATCCATCTTTCTTCTTTACGAACAGCACTGGTGCTCCCCATGGGGAGTAACTCTGTCGGATGAATCCTTTGTCAAGCAGTTCTTGTAACTGCACTTGCAATTCCCTAAGCTCAGCTGGTGCCATACGGTAAGGTGCTTTGGAGATCGGTGCAACTCCAGGTAGTAATTCGATTTCGAACAAAATCTCGCGTTCTGGCGGAAGTCCGGGTAAATCCTTCGGAAAGATATCCACATATCTTTATAATAGGAACATCTTCCGGCATCAACTCCACTTCATAATCCTTAACTATCATGTTAGCTAAATATCCTTTACAACCATTAGCTAACATCTTCCAAGCCTTCATTACTGAAACCAGCTTGGTTACTGAACTCCGAGATTGCCCGTAGAGATTAAACTCCTCCTCTTCGTACGGAGTGAACGTTATACAACGCCTTCGGCAGTCAATCCTGGCGTTGTACTTGCCTAAAAAGTCCATTCCTAAGATCACATCGAAATCCTGAAGCTTGATCACGATGAGATCTACAAACAATTCTCTGCCACAGATAGTCACGGAAGTATTTCGTATCCAAAAATTGGACCACAAAATCTCTCCGGATGGCAAAGAGGTTTTAACAGGTTGATCTAAACTATCCACACCTCTTCCTAACTTCTGGGCGAACTCCAAAGATACAAATGAGTGAGTAGCCCCAGAATCAAACAAAGCGATAGCATCGAAGGTGGCGATAGAAATCTGACCTGTCACCACACGTGAAGTCCCAGCTTCAGCATCACCCCTGGTGTAGGCATAGATCCTGGCTTGAGGTTCAGGGGCCTCTAATCTGCCTTGAGTGATTGAGGGTCCTTCAAGCTTAGCTTGGACTACATGCAGCTGCCTGTTGGTGTTCTGACTCGGGTATGAAGGATTTTGGCCTCGGTTATTCAGATGGCAGTTCTTCGCATAATGCCCTTCCTTACCACACAGGAAGCAGGCATTTGACCCCATTCTACAAACTCCTGGGTGTTTCCTTCCACACCTAGTACACGTGGTGTAATCAGTGCTAGTACCCTCATTTCCTCTATTGTTCTTCTTCTGAGGGTAATTCCTTTGCGGACCCTGGCCAGAGAAACTCCCTTTTCTCTTGTTCCTCCCAAAATGTTTGGAACTTTGGGCCGGGCTACTTATTGGGCCTCTCTGACTCAACTCTAGACCTTGACGGGGCTGCGTCGGCTTTACTACGGTTTTCTCCTCCTTTCTGGCCTTAAAAATCTGAGCCTTGCTTCCTTGTCCTGGTTTATCCAATACTCAGCTCTCATTGCCCGACTCACACAGTCGGATACCAGGGTAGGTGGACTACTGCCAGCACTAACCTGCTTGGCAATATTCGTACGGAACATCTTCATCATCCTTCTCACCTTTTCCGTTTCATTGGGAACCAACTCCGGACACAACCGGGCTAACTGATCAAATTTCTTGACAGCCTCCAATACTGTCATTGACCCTTGTTTCAAACTGGCGAACTCATCCTGCTGAGTTGCCAAGATTTCTCTGTTGTAATACGTAGTGCGGAACTCCGTCACAAAGTCTTGCCAGCCCATGGTGGCAACATCTCGACGTATCTGGACAGTCCTCCACCAGTGTCTAGCGTCTTTCTTGAGTGCGAAGGAAGCACATAAAACTTGTTCTGTTCCGATAGCCTCATAAAGTCCAAGATAACTTGGATATCGATTAACCAATTATCCGCAGCTATCGGGTCCATCAGTCCTTCGAATTCAGGCGCCTTCATTCGCCTGAATCTTTCGTACAGTAAATCCTCCGGTACTGGCTGCATGTTAACAGGAATTCCTGCAGGTACTAACGGAACTCCAAAATTCCGTGGATTTTCCGGCTGTACCTCTGGTTGAACTTCTGGTTCCGGAGGTACTCTATTCTGTTGTAGAGGAACTTCCTCAGCTCGAGGTCTCTGGTTCACATGAGCTAATTGCTCGCGCAATCTATTCGTTTCTTGCTGTTGTTCCAACAGCTGTCGTTGCAAATTTACTACAACGGTTGCAAAATCCGGTTCTAGCGGATTTGCAGGTACCGTTCGTCGTGTACGAACCATTTTCTAGTTCCTATCAAATCACAAGAAAAGATATTATCATACTAGAAATATCCTTTCTTTCATACCTTTCTTATCATAGCATAACATATTACGTTACCTCAGAACGTTATTACTGTATCATATCAGAACGTTTTCATCGTATTATAGCACATACAACTCGTAATATGCCTTTCATAATCATATCATAACTTTTCATAAACATATCATATCATTCTTGAACTGACTTTTTACATTCTTATAAAAAGTACTTCATATTTACAATCTTGTAAATGCATTTTAACACGATCACTGTACATACATAACCATAACTTCTGATGGAAGTGTCTAACACTTTCTTATCTTATAACAGTACAAGCTATCGTCAAAAAAGACACAAAAAGATAAGCCAATACATGTTAGTCGTAACTACACAAAATACATATATACGGTTAGCCTATTCTACGTGTTCGATCGTAACTACCGTGGATGCGTTGGAATCTGACTCCTCAGCTCCGTTATGAAACACTATCTCCTCGGGGTCCTCGCCGAAATCAAACATACCATCGTCGTTCTCTAGCCAGCCCGCATGTTCCAACTCTGGCGCTGGCTCAATATCCTCCTCCTCGTCGCTAGAAATGTCAATAATCGGGGAATTAGGATCTAATGGCTGATCCTCTAGGGCAACTAGGAAGTTATCGAACTCATTTACGGCCATATCAGCCTCGGCGTCCTGAGGTGGTGCTGGATCGGCCTCGAAAGGCGGCTCTCCCATCCCAACCTCATCGACTGGTGCTTGTGGACCACCCACAACCTCAGCAACTTGCATAGCCTGCATAACAGCCTCTGCCTCTAAAATATCATCGATCATGTTCCCCACCGTCGTGTCAGGCATCGGTATCGGAACATACTGTCGGATCTGATGAGGCAGTCCGTCTCGAAACGTCTGCAATGCCATTGTTACCGGGTTAACCAGGTCCTGCGGGACATATGGCAATAACTCTTCCTGGAACCTCCGACAGTAGTGGCTCATAGGCTCCTGCGGGTAGGCGTGCCAAACCACTGAAAAACTCAGATATCGGGCATGGTACGTATCCCGGTACATCGCAGGATTGCGATAGGGCTCATCTGCCCCCTCATCTGGTATCGGTCCGTAGCGCGCAACTAATAACGCACGGAAATGCGCCCAGGTCCGACTCGGCATTTCTCTTTCTCCTATCGTCATCCACCAAAGTCGAACGTCTACTGTGAGACATCGACTGGCTAACGTGACCTGTAGTCGCTCCTCGATATGGCAAAGATGGAAAATCAATTCCATGTCGTATAGCCATGCTGCTAACGACACCGTCCGTCGAGTGCCATCAAAAATCATAGGATGCGACTCGTAAAACGACTTCACTGCACGCCGATCCTCATTTGCATGCGCGGGATCCATAACGTCGCGTCTAGCATAACATAATTACGTAATAAATATTTACTCATAAAAATAAAATTACTTACAATGATGGTGGCGATGGCAGGCATACTGTGAAATTAGGTAGCAGGAAACCGCTCTGATACCAACTCTGTAACGCCCCGCCTAGCACAGGCCGTTACCATACATACATGCATACATTCTTACTTATTTAACGTAAACAGCGGAAATTTTTTTTTTTTTTATATACGTAACGCGTACGAGCGATTAGCCATATATATATATACGGAGCGGTTAAACGGAATACGTAATAATATAACGATGTTTGAAATACAAAACTATTACATAAAAAGAACAAAACGCGTAGCGGCTATTAATCCCACATTTCACAGTTCGCCCTACCACGCTCGCCATCTTGTATCAACAACTGCCCATAGGTTGCTTACCTACAGCATAGACGTAAGACGTGAGCTTTCGCTCAGCAAGTACAACATAATTATCCGTGACAATACAACTCAAAACATAATTCATCGTAACCTTACATAGTATCTCATATCATAACATTTCCTACTTATCTCATCGTATTGTAACATCTCAGACATAACATATCATAATCTTACATAGTTTCTCATATCATAGCATTTCATACTTAACTCATCATATCGTAACATTTCATACATAACATATCATAGCATTGCATAATAAATGCATGAACCGATTATGCTCGTATTATGCCATTTTATGCAGTCTTAACTTATCTTGTTTATGGCCCCATAACATAAGTGTACGTACCGGGCGCGCTCTATGGGCTTACTCTTGCCATAGCTCAACCCGACCTGACGCGGGTCGGTACGACACGGCAAGCTCGCCTGCCATCATACTTGCTTTTCATGATCTCATAATTGATCTTGTTAGTGAACATGCTTCGTGATGTCACTAAACTTAAGTCATACTTATATCTTAACATCATGCCTTATCTCAATAATCATAAACTTGATATCATCATAATAATCATAAGCTTGATATCACCATAATAATCATAAGCTTGATCTCATCATAATAATCATAACTTCGCATCAAACAAATCTAGCATACATTTACATCGCCCTCTAATAGCGATCATTCATCATACTTGGGTAAGTATACAACAGAAAGTCTATGCTGTAGACGGAGTTGTACTTACCAGTTTCTAACTCTCAAATTTAGCGCTTTTCCTAACCGAGTGGTTTTCCTGTTTTCACAGAAAAATCATAGGATGAGAATCATCCTATCATAGTATCATACAACCCTAGTTATCAACTTATCTTAGCATAAGGATGTCAAAAACATAGTATAAACTTTAAAATCCTATTATCTTTTGAAATTCTAAAATTCTAAAAACAAACTATATTTGAAATTAATCTTTAAATTTGATTCTTTTCTAATAAATCTGTTTCGAATTTGAAAATATTTTCTTCATGAAAGTTGTAGACCTTGACGTTTCCTCCAACTTCTGTTTTTAACTCAAAACTCAAATCTGACTTAAACATGCTTGTTTCTGCCTTTGAAAATTCGTCGACCATTTTTATTAACTCAAATTTTGGTCTCGGGTTTTTATAAAAATGAAGGTCTTAGAGGCCTTATTTTCAAAAACTGTGCGGGTTGGCCCCTAGGATTTTCCCTTCTCTACAACTTTGTAGTTTTAAATTTTTCATGATTCGGCCTCTAAGGGCCTCAAAATTCGCTTTTAAAATTACTGTCCAGTTTGACCCGAAACTGGCAGTTTTCGGTTCGTTGAGTTTTACGTAATCTAACGTGCACACTACCTCAAACGGATTCCCCGTGAGCCTATTTCAAACATGCATGCGTTACCTAAACATTTCATAAACATACAATCAGATCTTACACATATAATTTTTGTAAAACAAAAATCTTAAACTTGCATAACATTCTATTTCGAACTAACATATCGAAACCGAAAACTATCAACTACACATAGAGCATAGTACTTGAATTTAATTTTTATAAACTCATGCTTATACATAACATCAAACTCATAATCTTCTTATCAAAAACATGAATAAAAACTAGAGGTTAAAGAGTTTACCTCAAGCTTCACAGAACAAATTCTAGCTTAGGGTTTTGGAGGTTTTTCTTTCTCACTAGACCAACACCACAAACCGAAACTGTTTGCAGCTTACTCTCACTTTTTATTCGGCTTTAAAGGAGTAGGAGATATACTTGATGGTTGAGAGATGGACTAAAAGAAACCTATAACTTCTGCCCTTAATTATTTATAGACAAACTTTTGTTCTTGCCTTGCTAATTGGTCCTCCAATAACCTTCATTTTGCACACCACCCTTGTGTGTTGGCCGGCCATCATTGGCCTTAAACATTGAGTAAGCACAGCTAAGGTGACTTATTCACCCAAGCTATCATGCTATGTGGCACGGTTTCAAGTTGGCTGAATATTAGGTGATGATGTGCCAAAGTCTTAGCCATTCTAGGAGGCAAAACTTGATTAGTTCATGCCATGGTGTGTCTTCCTTTCATTGGCCGGTTTTGGTGCTGAAAATTGCAAGCCTTGGCTTGCCAAAGAAGAAAACTACGTAGATGACTCATCAAGGCTAATAACACTTAGTCATCAAAGCTAGAAATTTGATGTGTTTCATCCATGTAATGGCCGGCCAAGAGGTGTCATTACAAGCTTGATTACAAGCTTAGCAAGCAAAGCTATAAGCTTGCTTCATCAAACACTTGTCATACTCTCAAAACTTTTGAGCAATGGATAACTCTAAGCTGCAGATAAGAGTAACATATTTACTCAATAATCTCATGTGGTGGCCGGCCACACTTTGTTAAGTGTGAAAGTTGCATAATGCAACATAGCTTAGTATGCAAAACTACTTTGCTTACTAGGCAAGATTAAACTTGTGTGGTATCAAATTCTAATGAACTTCAAATTTTTCATACCTTGCCTATTGGTTCTTAAGAGCAAAATATCAGCTCAACAACCCATAAAATGACCGGTCCCATTGTGCACAAAAATAAGCAAATGATTGGTCAATTTTTGAACTAATCAAACTTAACCTCATTCCTTGGTTTCCAACTAGGTTAACCAAATCTTAAAATCATCATAAGCTAATTTGAACTAGGAAATCTAACTAGAAAAATCCATAGTTCCATAAATTTACAAATTTATCTATTGAACCATAATTTTCTCAAAATTGCACTTTGGCCCCTAAAGGCAAAAATATTTGCACTTTAGTCCCTGAAAAGTGGCCGATTATGGTGATAGCTTTTGGTCTCCAATTCTTGCTTAAACTATCACTTAATACTATCTTAACTTCTTAAAATTCATAACCATTCATTTTTCTTAAAATTACATATTGGCCCCTAAGGACAAAATATTTACATTTTAGTCCTTGAAGGGTGACCAATTTTCAAAGTGAGATTTATCATTCTTTTAAAACCTTACTTGGCTTATCTCCTAAACACAGTTCATACTGGCATACATATTCAGATACTGTTTTCAACTGATAACAGTATACTTGCATTGGATCATAATCCAGAATTTATCTGAACTGCGTCTAGGGTTCTCTTATTATTAGAAACTACTAACAGAGAATTATATATCATAGATTTGCCTTTTACTACAAAAAGGTCTTTCATAAATAACTTATCGAATCCTTTAATCAAGAATTCAATACTTTAACTGATAAAACATAACACATAAACATTTCTTAATTACAAACTTTGATTGTTCACAACAGACATCAAAATTTGTAAACAAGCTGGTCATTACATTTTATACCTTTTTACTCAAAAGGTCATATGCTTGACTAAGCAATAATTTTTGAGTCTTATAAGAATATAAGAACTCTCAAATTTTAATAAAAACCCCGAACCGGGCTTTTTCATAAATACCTTCATGGTACAATTCAATATCTATACAAGACATTGTGACTTTGAAAATTCTAGTTATTACAGCTGACTCGACCATAGAAGCCGAGTATGTGGCAGTCAGTGAGGCATCAAAGGAAGCGGTATGGCTCCGCAGGTTCCTTAGTGACCTTGAGGTCGTTCCTGGTATGGATAAAGCTATAGTGCTTTACTGTGATAATAGTGCAGCAGTAGCTAATACCAAGGATCCTAGGCATCATAAGAGGAGTAAGCACATTGACAGAAAATATCACATCATCAGAGGCTTTTTTTAGAGTGGAAATGTGACGGTTTACAAAATCGCATCAGAGGACAATCTTGCCGACCCGTTCACGAAGACTTTGGTGGCCAGAAGATTCGAAGAACATGTTGAAGGCATGGGGATGCGTAATATGTCACATTTACTCGCTTAGGGCAAGTGGGAGATTGTTGGGATCTAAATGTGCCATAAGGATATAAAATCAATGTTAGGGATTTTCTGTAAATATGACATTTTGATATTAATAAGAAGAGGTTATTCATGTTAATAA